>JASSUY010015742.1:0-20137 GCA_032466535.1 Forpus xanthops | reverse complement strand
CTAAACACTCCAAGCCATAACTATAAACACTGGTGTTATCAGCACTGTTCCCAAGCCAAAAATCCAAAACACAGTGCCCACCAGCCACTGCTTAAAGAAAAATGACTGCTGCTGCTGAACCCATGACATAGGTATAGCAGAAGCTGCATGCAGAAAAGAAGCAACACAAGGAACTCATTCACCACTTCCCTTGGTCAGGCACATGTTCAGTCATCTCCAGGAAAGTAGAGCTCTGTCACACATAATGGTAACCTGGGAACACAAGCACCATCACTCTGAATGTCACTTTCTTTCTTCTTCTTCCCCCAGCTTTTATTGCTGAGCATGGCACCATACGATATAGAATATCCCTTGGGTCAGTTGGAGGCAGCTGTCCCAGCTATGTCCCCTTCCAACCCCTTGTATGCCCCCAGCCTCCTCACTGGTGGGGGGTGGTGAGTGGCAGAAAAGGCCTTGACTCTGTGTAAACACTCCTCAGCAGTAACTAAAGCATCCCTGGATTATCAATGCTGTTTCCAGCACAAAACCAAAATATAGCCCTACACTAACTATTATGCAAAAAAAAATTACTCTATTCCTGCAAAATCAGAACAGTTATTTTAGTATTTTCTTCCTTCATCAAGACACAGAAGTAAAGCTCTTAATCCTTCTCTTGAAGAACTTTCCTGATGGGCAAGAGAAACACTCAGTTCCTTGACATTTGCAGCTTCACAAGCATGCAGTTTCTAGGCGGAAACCTTAGGTTTTCCAGGTTTTCTAAGTTGATAGCATTTTGTCATTGAAAGTAAACAGAAATGTCATAGAATCACAGACTGATTTGGGTTGTTAAAGAGCTTGAAGATCATCTAGTGTCAAGCCCCCTGCCATGGGGAGGGACACCTTCTGCTATACCAGGTTTCTCAAAGCCTCATTCAACCTGGCCTTGAATACTTCCAGGGACTGGGTATACTGAAATTCTTTGGGCAACCTGTTGTAGTGTCTCACCACCACAGTGAAGAAGTTTTTCCTAATTTTTAAATCTCATAATTACTCAGTGGTTTTCCTTTCATCCTAAAGAGATAAGTCTTTATACAGGGAGCAGATCAGGCTGCCATACTCAGCCTCAACAGAGGAAGAAACAGAAGTGTTTCCTACATAAGGCCATGTCATTCCAGAGGGATTTAAAATTAAAAGAATTATCCCACTCATAGAAATTACAATCTCATTTATTTAAAATTCTAAAACAATTATTTTAATATCACAATGATATTTATCGTTTTCTTACTAAATGTTGACTGAATGCTAAATGGGGTTTAGTGATGACTGTACTTTGGCACTTGAAGGTGTTTTTTATTGTGTGCAGAGAATTTACATTCTAGAATATGATTAGCAAATTACAGTAAGTGAAGTGAAAGTTGAAATCAAATTGTGGCATAAAAAATCTACTAGTTTTACTTGTTTACAAATACAGGTTCTGTTGAGAAAGCATCAAGAACTGTGCATGAGAAATATGAAACAGCATAATTCTGTTAGCATCACATCTGACACAACTTTTTAATCTTTGAGTATACAAAAATAATTCTCATATTCTAATAAAAATAATTCTAATTCTGTTGTAATTTTATTATTTCTCACTGTTTTTTATTTTACCCAAGAAGATATCATTGATGCTATATATATACTAAGATTTATCCTGTATCTTTTAAAAAGCTACAATTCTGAAGTAAAAATCAGCACATGTTCTAAGCTTCCTTTTTTAATTTATGATGGTAAATAAATATTGCTAAGCTTTATTAAACTCATTCTGAGACAGGCATCTAAGCCAAATCAGATGAATAATTTCTATTTCTCTTTGTGGCTGCAGAGCAGATCTAGACAATTAATATGAAGAAAATACATGGATCACAGCTAGTTTTGCAGTGTTTGCTTAATAATAATTTCAAGACTAGAAAAAGATATTTGCTTTCCAGAATTTCTAACAGGTTTGATACTTCTAAATATGGGACATTCTGTAACAAAATTATTTTTAAAAGAAGTATTTGCTTGCTCTGTTGACAAATATATCTTCTATGGGTGTGAAGTTGATTTAATGCTTTTTCCTTCTACATGAATATAAAGAACCATGTGATAGTTTTTAATGAATATTCTATGCTTCAAACAAAGATTAATGAAAGGGATTTATTGCACTTTAGTAGGATAGTACTTTACAACTGTCTTTATTCTCATTAATCAGGCAGCATTAAAGCTACCTTGCAGAATTTTAAGGCAGGAACTGGAACCTGAAACATCTTCTGGTCTGTTGGTCATGCTGACTTACAGTTTTCCAGTCTCTTTCAAGCCATAAACCAGTAGAAATAATTTCATATCTGCATTGAATTTCTTCCTAGTTAAAAACATATTGCTGGTATTTTGAAGTACAGTATCAATATTTAACACAAGAATTGCCAATAACAAACATCATCAAATGAGGCAGTAAACAGTGTAGAAATGTAAAACAGAGTTAGCAAGGAAATGCTCATTTCCTCTGTGGGAAAGTTATCACTAAAATCCCTCTGCCATCTTTCTTCTTCCTCTATTATATCTCAGCTCTGGTGGATGTCGTATTACAGACTGCTTCCAAAACACCCTCCATTCATCACCTACTGGTGCATGAAGGAATTTGTGACAGATTCTGCAGCACCATGCAGTATTCAAAGACCAATATATGGATTTAATAAATGTTTTTGCAGCCTTATGGCCTTTCCAAAGACTGCATTCTTGTTTAAATGGAAAGATACAGATTGCCTCCTACAGGAAATAAAGATGGTGCTCAATATGATGTCATATGCTCATATACAATGGTCATATAATCTCATATAATGACATATATCTAGTGACACAACAAAAAAAGAAACAGCATAGGTAAGAAATTTCTGATTTTTATGAGACAAATGGTATTAAAGAAAATCATAACAACAGTTCTGCCTAACACCATAGTAACAGTGGGAAAAAAAGATTTTTAGGCTCATAGAATGACCTTTTCTGACCTACAGAATGAAGTGTCATCTGAAAGCTGAAACTTTTGAATCAATGACCAACTGAAACTGAACTTAGAGAAATTTTTTTTTTTTTTTTTTTAATCAGATTTTGGAATACATTTTATCTGAAAAATTAGGTATCTGTTTTTAGTAAATTTAAATTCCTTTTTTCTTGTTTACCTTTGTTCCGAAGAAATAACTGGTTTTTTTTGGTGAGACATGATTCAGTGGCCAAACTTCAGGTGCACAAGCAACTCTGACTTGTTGAGATCATCGTTGTGACTAAAAAGATAAATCATAGCAAAGGAGCACAGTATGGGAGGGGAGACAGCACATGTCACTTCTCTTAGAAAGGCAAATAAGCACTTCAGATCCTGAGGTAGGGTAATGAAGAGAACCGTTGAAAATTGTAGCAGTGTGCACAAAATCACTGGAAGATATTTCCCTAAAAACTTCAGTGGCTAGAACATAGTGACAAGAGTTGCATTGAACAAACACAGGCAAGAAAATACAATTTTACCAAATATTGTAAGCAACAGTGAATGTAGATACTTGGGACCCTTTAGTGATGCTCCTGTTAATGTGCAGAGTTTTTTAAAATGCAAATACATGCTATGTATAGTGCTTGGTTACATGGGATCATTTACTGAAAAGGAAAAGAAGTTGTAAGCATGACTCCCTTATCTGTTCCACAGAATTTAGAAAAAAAGAACTTTTTTAGTCAGTATTGTCAGTATTGTTTTCTACTGCATGGACTTCAAACACGGACTATAAATGCATATTTGCAAATGAATTAATGCAAACTGAAAGGACAAGATTAAGTTTGTGGATAAGCAATCTGCTTAAATTAAATTTGGAATTTAATATGTTGCATGCTTGTGAGCTTTTACCATTTTAGAATGTAACGGTTTAATCATAGAATCATAGAATAGTCAGGAAAAGACCTTAAGATCATCTAGTTCCAAACCCCCTGCCATGGGCAGGGACATCTCACACTAAAGCATGCCACAAGAGGCTCTGACCAACCCACACTGAACACTGCCAATGATGGAGCATTCACAACTTCCCTAGGCAACATATTCCAGTTCTTCATGACCCTCACAGTAAAGAATTTTTTCCTCATCCAAGCTAAACTTCCTCAGTTTAATTTTGAACCCATTACCCCTTGTCCTCTCACTACAGTCCCTCATTAATAGTCCCTCTCCAGCATGCCTATAGGCCCCCTTCAGATATTGGAATGCTGCTAGAAGGTCTCCTTGTAGACTTCTCTTCTCCAGGCTCAACAGCCCCAACTTTCTCATCCTGTCTTCATAGGGGAGGTGCTTCAGTCTCCTGGTCATCCTCGTGGCCCTCCTCTGCACTTGTTCCAACAGTTCCATATCCTTTGTATGTTGAAGGACACCAGAACAATACTCCAAGTGAGGTCACCCAAGAGATTAATAGAGGGGGAGGATCAGCAACCTCATTCTGCTGGTCACACTCCTTTTCATGCAGCCCGGGTTCCAGTTGGCTTTTGGGGCTGTAAGAGCACGCTGCTGCCTCATGTTCATTTTTTTCACCAACACCCCCAAGTCCTTCTGCACAGGGCTGCTCTGAATCTCTTCTCTGCCCAACCTATAGCTGTGTCGAGGATTGCTTCGATAGCTCCTTCATAGAAGGCCACCAGATTGGTCAGGCAGGTTTTCCCCCTAGTGAAGCCATGCTTGTTTTTCATATACCTTTGCATGCCTTCCAGGACAATCTGCTCCAAGATTTTGCCAGGCACAGAGGTGAGGGTGACTGGTCTGTAGTTCCCCAGTTCATCCGTTTTTCCCTTTTTGAAAGTAGGGTTTATATTTCCCTTTCTCCAGACATCAGGAACTCCACCTGACTGTCATGATTTTTCAAATATGATGGACAGTGGCTTAGTAGCTTCATCTGCCGGCTCCTTCAGGACCCATGGATGGATTTCATCAGGTCACATGGACTTGTATACGTTCAGGTTCCTAAGACGGTCTTAAACCAGATCCTCTCCTACAGTGGGCCCAAGGTCTTCATTCTTACTGTCCGTGCGTCTGCCTTACAAGACTTGGGTGGTGTGGTCAGAGCATTTTCTGGTGAAGACTGAGGCAAGAAAGTCTTTAAGAACCTCAGCCTTCTTCAAATCCATGGTAGCCAGTTCTCCTGATAGCTTCTGAAGAGGGCCCACGTTGTCCCTAGCCTTTTATTTGCAATGTACCTATAGAATCCCTTCCTGTTATCCTTAACATCCCTAGCCCAGTTTAATTCTAAGTTGGCCTTAGCTTTCCTAACCTGGTCCCTAGCTTCCCAGACAACATTCCTCTATCCTTCTTAGGCTGGCTGTCCTTGCTTCCACCTTTTGTAAGTCTCTTTTTTCCTTTGAATTTTCCTCAGCAGGTCCTTATCTGTCCAGGAAGGTCTCCTGGCCCTCTTCCAGTACTTCCTTCTAGTAGGGATCTATCACTTCTGAACTTGCAGTAGGTGATCCTTGAATATTAGCCAACAGCCTTGGGTACCCCTGCCCTCTAGGGCTATATCCCACGGAATCTTATTGAGCAGGTTCCTGAAGAGGCCAAAGTCTGCTCTCTTGAAGTCCAGGGCAGTGAGCTTGCTTCACGGTCTTCTCACTGTCCTGAGGATCTCAAATTGAACCATCTCATGATCGCTGCAATCAAGGGTGCCCTGGAGCATCACATTTCCAACCAGGCCTTCCCTGTTGGTGAGCACAATGTCAAGCATGGCACCTCTCCTTGTCAGCTCCTCTATTACAGATGACAGTTGTCTTCCACACAACCGAGGAACCTTCTAGATTGCCTGTGCCGGGCAGTGCCATCCTTCCAACAGATATCATGGTGGTTGAAGTCCCCCATGAGAACAAGAGCCTGTGAGTGTGAGGCTATTCCTATCTGTTTGTAGAGCTCTTCATCCACCGAGTCCTCGTGGTCAGGCGGTCTGCAACAGATCCCCACAGTAATGTCTCCCATTGCTGTTCTTCCTTTAACCCTGACCCACAAACTCTCTATTGACTGCTCACCTGTCCCCAGATAGAGTTCCATACTCTCCAGCCCATCCCTAACATAAACAACAACTCCCCCTCCCCACCTACTGGGCCTGTCTTTCCTAAAGAGCCTGTAACTTTCCATTCCAACACACCAGACATTGAAACCATTCCACCATGTTTCTGTTATGCCTATGATATCATACCCCCATAGACAGGCACACAGCTCTAATTCCTCTTGTTTGTTCCCCAGGATATGAGCATTTGTATAGAGGCATCTGAGCCAAGCTGCAGTTAAAGTTGGCTCATTGGCTGGATCACCTGGAATATCTCTATATTGCTCTGAACTTTTACTACAGGTTCTGATAAATGACTGGGTGTGTTGGGATGGAATGATGCCCCCCTCCTCCAACACATTTGCAGCATCCTTGACCAGTGTGGCAAGCCTCCTCCCAAATCCACTCTTCACTTTGTCAAAACAGCTCCACCAGCCCCCAGTAGACCTGGCCTACTAAATTGAGTCCCATGTTCAAGGTACCCAAACTCCTGAGTATAGCACTACCCTTCTAACTATTTATTAACCTGGCCAATCCTCCTTGCCTTTTTAAGGTCCTTGCCCTTTCCCATGGAGAATTGATGAAAAGACAATCTGCACTCCAGAGCCCCTAACCACCTCTCCCGGGACTGTATTCCTTCTTTATGTTCTCCAGGCTACTGCTCTCTATATCACTAGCACCCATATGGATCACTAGAAATGGGTAATAGTCAGTGGGACTTCCTGGATCAAGCAGCCTCTCTGCAACTTCCTTGATCTGTGGCCCTGGTAAACAGCATACCTTCCTTTAGACTTCCTTTATGGTCAGGCTGATAGATGGGTACTTCTGTTCGTTTTGAAGTAGGGTCCTCTACTGTTATGACCCGCTGCTTATTCCTGGCGGTACCAGTAGTAATCTTCTTTATCAGTGACTCAGCTGGTTGCTCCTGGTGCAAGTGTTTCCTCTTCAGCCCCCTGTAGGACAGCAAAGCAGTTCTGGGTGGTAACAACTGATTTGGGAGGAAGCCCCTTGCTTTTTATTTTCCTCTTCCTCCTTTTTTTTGTTGTTTTTTTTTTTCTGTAATTGTTTCACAGTTTCCTGGGTTAGCAGCCTCCTTCTTTTCTTCATGAGCGACAGTAGACGCTTGAGGCCCCTGCACAGTCTAGTCCTGGAGCAAACAGTGCTGCTTCCTCTCAGATTCCTTGACATCTTTCAGCTTAGTAACAGTGTTCTGCAGCTCAGCCACCTGCTGCAGGAGGACCTCCACCACAGAGCACAGAGTGCAGCCGTGTCAATTGCTCTCCCTCTTCTTAGAGCATCAGCGCATGCACTCTCTATATCTCGAGCTCTGCACTGCAGCCTCCCCTCTCCTTGGCTCTGTCTGGGTGCCTGCATTGCCCAATGCTTGGGCAGCCAGAACAGAGCTCAAAGACTGAGCCCAGGTCATACGGCTAGTGCTCACCATCCTGCTTGCCTGCCCGCGTGGACTACTGCACAAACTGCCTCGAGCCCACCCTGTTTGCCTGCCCTGGTCTTCACACTCCTGGTCGCTTGCACTCCTTGAATTAGTTTGTTTATTCAACTAAATAAAAATATCAATGACCTTTTTTTTTTTTTTCTCTTTACCATGAGATTAAAATGATGATAATACTAAGTCTCCCAAGAAACAAAATTGCATTAATAATAAGCATTTACAAGCTACATTATAGATGCTATAGATGTTAGTCTGTAAATCACAACTGAAAAAAAAGTGACATTACCATAAACAAAATCTATTTAGTAATTTTTCCTAATCTAGTTATGAGGGGAAAAATCCGTAATAAGATAATTGGGACATCAATTGATATAACTCAGATCTAAATTATACAGATTTAAAGAAGCTCCATCCTATTTACGCAATTTTTCATATACACAAAATCATATGGATCTCTTGTTTAGCACAACAAATTTTTATCCTAACAAATTTTCTGGGATAAAGAATTTTTTTTTTTTTTATTAAATGACTTCTCTGCAAAGCATGCAGCAAAATTTTATAAATTTATCATAATTTGCAACATGTTTCATCCTGGAACACTGAACTACAAAGATCATTTTCTCATAGATTAAAGGAAAAGATATAAGAGAAAATATATTAAAAAAAAAAAAAACAAACAAGAAACAACAATATGAAAACCAAACAGTCAAGATTCTATGCTGGCTTTTAGATCAAATATTTATAGAGCTCAATCTTCAACTTCATAACGGTTCACCATTGAAATATGGAACAGAATTAAAGTACATAATGTCCTCTCTACTTT
Organism: Forpus xanthops; assembly: GCA_032466535.1. Lineage (NCBI taxonomy): Eukaryota > Metazoa > Chordata > Aves > Psittaciformes > Psittacidae > Forpus > Forpus xanthops. The sequence continues at coordinate 11,811 of JASSUY010015742.1, read as the reverse complement.
ACTACTTAGAGGCAGACTGGCTACATTAATGTTTAGTCCAGGTTTCATAACCTTGTATAATCTTTTCTACTTATGCTGAAATTTACAGATACATGTAGAGATGCTCTAAATTAAAACAAATCTCACTTAAGTTCCCAAATAAATTAGGGATAAAGTCAAGAAGAGAGCAGAGACTCCTGAATTCTTTAGCATTGGTCTAATCAAGAGAGGGATTTTTTTCCCTCCTGAAAGTTAGTATACAGATGACAAAAGTAAAATAAGAGATACTCAGAAGGCACGCACAAATTATAGAACTGTGACTTATTCTTTACAGATCACTGAAAGTTAATCCTAGATCCTTCATTTTCTTATACATACTTTCCTCTTGAACATTTAACTCTGCTACAAGTCATAGTTCTTTTAAAAGAAAGTCTACAGCCAGTTTTATATCAGAATAAATTGTCTGAATTGGTATACTTGGTGTCAGTTCAATGACTAATTATGAATTTAAAAGGCTGCAGAGCTCAGTATCACCCTAAAATTCAAGCATCCTTTCTCTACATCTGATTAGTCCATGCCAAGAGGCAATGAGCAGTCAGTGGGAAAAATACTGCTCCATTAAGCAGTATCTCTGGGCTTCTAAAGCCCATTTTATTTTTTTTCTTCTTTAGAAGACAATCTTTTTCTAAGAAGCTGAACAATTTCATTCTTGAGAAAATATATTTTGATTATTGCAAATGATCAGGTGTTCTTTTTCCCCCTCATCTGACACCAAGTTTCAGCGCAGTTCTGAGGCACACTCAGGATATATTGATTTGGACAATAAAAAGCTGCCTAAAAGAAGGGCTATTCTGTCATTGCTTAAATTGTGTTTTAAATCTGTAAGCCTGATAGTCATGCACTTGTATCTGTTGTTTTCTCTGTCTAAACTCCTAGAAGGTAAAATTTTTAGAGACTTATAATGATATCAGAAGCAAACTCTTTGCAAACTACCGAGATACAGAGATATTATTCTATGATTCTATATTATAATTTTATTCTCACTTCAACAACTTCCAGATGGGAAAATATAAATGGATTCTGACTAATGCAGAACATGACTGTGTCATCATGGTTTGTCAAGGTCAGAGACAGTTAAAAACCTGCCTACTCTGTTCTGACCTAAATAGCCACTGTGATAGCTCACTGTGAGTTGTCTTAACAGACTTCTTACATTCAGGTAAATTTGATGAACCATCTGAAGACTGTTTCCATTGACAATACTTCAAGAAGGATATGCAAAAATTTCAATAAACCATTTAGATCAGTGGATTTTCTTGTTTTATTCTTTATGTCTGTGTCATGGGTTCAGCTGAACCCATGACAGTCTGGATGTATTTTTCTGATTCCTGCTTATTTTATCACATTTTAATTTTTGTCAAATTTAGTGGCATCCACTTTTCTTAAGACTTTTATGGTCAGTTACTACTCCAATCTCATATATACTAAATTTAATATATTTGAATTTGTATAAATTTTCAAACAGAAAAAAAAAGAAGTGAACAAGAGCATTTATCTTTACAGTACTGTGGTGGGTTGGCCTTGGAGGGACGCCAGGTACCCGCCATGAGCTGCATGACTTCTCCTGTTCCTTCTTCACTGACCTTGGTGTCTGCTGAGCTGCTCTTTTCACATCTTCTCACTTCTCTCTATTGCTGCTATCTTTGCACAGAGGTTTGTTTTCTTTTTCCCCCTGCTTAAATATCTTTTCCCTGAGGTGCTGCCACTGTTGCTAATGGCCTCAGCCTTGGCCATCATGGGGGTCTGTCTTGGAGATGACACTGGCTCTCTCAGACACAGAGGAAGCTTCTAGCAGCTTCTCACAAAGCCTACTCCTGTAGCAACTCTCCTGCTACCAAAACCTTGCCATGTAAAGCTAATACAAACAGTTAAATGTGCCTTTATTTGCCCAACTTTGTTGGTAAGTGCCATGAAGAAAACTAAATACATTGCAAAGTCTTAGTAGCATTGCAAAGATTTGATTTTTTGTGTCCTCCATTTTTGTTTTTATAATTATTCCTTGCGTGTTTCATACGACTTCTTTTGTTGGTGGATTTGTTTTCAGTTTTGTTTTGGTTTAGGTTTTCTTTTAGGGGGAAGTGTCTAATAATAGTAACATCAAAGTAGAAATGACTGTTAAATAATTTTTAAGTATTGTGGGTATTTCTGTTCATTCAGAGACATCAATTATAAAAAAAAATATTTTACAACTGTGACAGCACGTTATCTTTTGTAAAACCTTTAGCACTTGCTTTTCTGAATGCTTCTTCAACATTAAGTTTTATTATACTTTCTGACATTTTTTAAAAATGAATTTGATTTGTGCATTTGAACATTATTCCTATTTTATATTATATAAATGGTTAGATATTGTAGGCAGTGGGCAGATAGTGTGAAATTATGTGGGCAATTTAAAAGCTTTTTATAGTCATTTTTTTTTTAAGATGCCAATCTTTTCTTTTTGATAACTATCAGAAGCCTTCAAAAATTATCTCCTTATCTCATGTGATCTCTTACTTATTGCAGACTTCAGTGCAATTTTATGTGTGACTGGAGAGTGTTCATAGCAATTGAGGTTGGGAAAATATAGGTCTTAGAGTAGACACTCTAGACAGATCAATCTGTTTATAATCATCTGTTTATAATTGCTTCAGTAGTAAATATTTGTTAATTTTAAAGATTTTTCTGACAGAGACATTCTGTTGCCATGCATACATGTACACCATTTTGTGTAACAGAATCTTTTACTCGGCTTTCAGAGAAATATATTTTGTACTGTACTTTTAATAAATATCACGTCTAAATTATATTACCAGTGTGATCTTTTCTACTTAATCTAATCCAAAATAATTTTAAAGTGACCATGTGGGGATGTCAAACAATCTATGAGTTCCCTTTGCAAAGGGAACTATTAGAAGTCTGTTTATATCAGAACATATCTTAATTGTTTTATTCTTGTTAATAATAGCCAAGATAAAAATCAGATAGTGAATCATATTACTGTGTTGCTTGGAAGAGGCTGGACAAGAGACAGATGCAGAACCATTGCAACACTTTCCTGAAGCAGGAATTAGGTTGATAAAGGTTTAAAAATTATTTTAAATGAGTCATAAAATCACAGAAGTAGTTAAGGTTGGAAAGGACCTTAAGGTCATTGTCATGGGTTCAGCAGTAGCAGATATTTTTCCCCTTGGTAGCTGGTGCAGCACTGTGGTTTTGACTTTTAGACTGGGAACAGCTGTTTTCAGTTACTGCTTAGTAATGTTTTGGTCTGGTGACCTCTGCCAGGGAGGAGGGGAAGTTAAGAGGAAGCAGAAACAGGACACCTGACCCAAAATGACCGAAGAGGTATTCCATACCGCAGCACATCATGCCCAGAATGTAAAAATGGAGGGCAGAGACCCAGAAGGTTGGGGGTGCACCGCTTGGTCGGACTGGATTTTGGTGGTGAGTGATAGTATTCTTTTCCCTTGTATTTCTCTTGTCATTATTATTATTGGTGGCAGCAGTAGTGATTTATGTAATACCTTAGTTACTAAACTGTTCTTATCTCGACCTGTGAGAGTTGCATTCTTTCAATTCTCCTCCCCATCCCCCCAGGACTGGGGAAGAAAGATGGGGAGTGAGCGAACGAGCTCTATGAGGGGCTAAAACCATGATAGTCACCTAGTTCCAAACATCCCCCACTAGACCACGTTGCTCAAGGTCCTGTCCAACCTGGCTTTGACCATAGCCAGGAACAGAACATTTACCACTTCTTTGGGTAACTCGTTCCAGTGCCTTACCACTCTCACTGTAAAGAACTTCTTATATTTAACCTAAATCTCTCCTGTTTAAGCTTGAACTCATTTCCTATTGTCCTATCACTACAGTCCCTAATGAAGAATCACTCTCCGGCATTCTTTAGGCCCCCTTCAAATACGGGAAAGCTGTTCTGAGGTCTCTACAGAGCCTTCTCTTCTCCAGGCTCAACAGCCTCAACTTTCTCAGCCTGTCTTTTTAGGGGAGGTGCTCTACCCCGATCATTCTTGTGGCACTCCTCTGGAGTTGTTCCAACAGTTCCATGTTCTTCTTATGTTGTAGTCACCAGAACTGTACACAGTACTCCAAAAATATTAGGATGGAGGTTGGAGGAACCTAAACATATGAAGCCACACTGTTTGAGTTTTGCTTTTCTTGCAATATAACTTAGAAGAATAAATAATGCTTAGATGTGAAGAAGTTATTTTAAGAAAAAAAAAACAAAAAACCTATAGGAGGAAAAATATATGTGCCAGAAAGATTTACTCTTTTTAACATATATCCGAATAACCAACAAAGCACCAAAGCTTTTGTTTCAATGTAACTAAAGTGTCATAACTGGTATAATAATAGCAGTAATACTAATATTACTAACATTACTAACATTTACCACTAAAACAAATCTTGTTCATTCCTTAAAAATTCATCAGTAGTTAGGTAAGTCATTAAAACACCAAAAAGGTTGATATTTTTGTTATTTATAACTTAAGGACTATTGCCTCTCTTACCTTAACAAAACACTGATCAATGAAACAATTTGGAATTACTTCTGATTATATATAAGAAGTGTGGACTAAAGAGATAAGATACATTCAAGATACACTCTGTAGATAATCTCTGAATACCTTAAAATTGGTTAATGTATTTGGCTTTTGAAATTAAGTGAGAAAAAGATCAAAAAAGCCTGTGAACTGAATTTAAGAATTTTTGATGCTCCTCAAATACTTAATCTAACCATGCAGGGTTTTTTTTTTTTGCAATATGATAGACAGCTTCAGGAAAAAAAGGAGAAGGAGTAGTTACTGGTGCTAAGATTTGTACTACTCTAGGGGCTTGTTAAGTGCTAGCATGCAGTAAAGGAAAAAAACCATGTAAGTCTATTGCAAAATAATTTTTCAGGTAATAAAAGTTTCATAAACCTTTAGAGAAAAGTGTCTTGGTGTAATTGTAATGCACGATTGCAATTTCTTGCCTTACATAAATGAAGGTATTTCAGGAGGAAATTCTTTATCAAGATAGGAGTTTAGCAACTTAATAGTATGTTTAGTGTAATAATCCTACATTGAAATATATTGTTTACTTTTCCTTTTTGTTTCTTAATACCTGTACTTCAGAACTGTTCTGAAAAGGCTAACCAATAGCTATCTTTATTGTAAAATAATTATTTCTTTTGTCAGAACTTATATTTGCCTTCAATAATTATTGTTTTTATTTAAAAGATCATACTAATTGAAAGTGTAGATTTGTGCATATTTAACACACATAAAAAAATAAATATTAAAATTCATTATTCTTTCATAGTGTTTAAACACATATTTTTGATTACTCTCAACAATTTTTAGCTGAACAGATTTTTTTTTTCTCCCTCAGTATTCCCAAATATGTCCTTTCTTCCATTTCTTTCATTTCCTTCAGAGAAGAAACTACTAGGGGTATTGATTGTATCTTGGAGGGTGGCAAATGCATAAAAAAAAAAAAAAATTAAATCCTAATAAATAGCTAAAACACAAAAGAATTTTTCTGAAAAAAATCTGATATTTCATAGTTGAGAGACCTGGAAAAAAAAATACAGAAAACAAACAGCAAAAAAAAAAAAAAAAACAAACTAAAACCCCAAAAGAGCTCCAACAAACCAAACCAACTAACCAAAAAGGAAAAAAAAAAAAAAACAACCAGAAACAAAGCAATGACTTGCTGCTCTAACTTTTGATGTACTCTAAATCACTTTTACGCTCAGCCAGCTACTGACAACCAAGACCACGTGTCACAACCTTAATATGAACAGTGGAGATGCAATTTTCTACTATTCATTTTACTTCAATTGTACAAATCCTAGACTATATTTCAGTGATTCCGTCTGTCCTTAATTGTAAAACCATAACTTCAAAACCATATTTTCTGCTTCTGTTTTGCATGTATGCAAACACTATATTTCATATAGTGCAATATTTTGTATTTAAAAAAGAACATGAAAAGAGATAAAATAACTCCATCATATGAAGTAGACATGCTTTAATACAGAACTATTCAACTCTAAATATTGACCCCACAGCAGAATAACACAGCCCACAAACTGGATACTATCTTTTGTCTTTGGAGTTAAATACAATCTAAAGTATCTTCTGAGAAAAAAAGAAAAAAAAAAAAAACAACAAATAAATAAAAAAACAAAACAAACACCCCAAGAAGACAAAGAAAAAAAAAAAAAAGGAAAAAACAACCAAACCCAAACAAGAAATTAGTTAGAAAACTTTGTCAAACATTTAAATTATTTTTTTAAGAAAAAAATTTGTCTCAAGAGTTGCCACTTTATAAGTATTTGTATTTTAATATAGATTTTGGAAAAGTATCAAAACCCCAAAATACATTAATTACTTTTTTTTTCTGATGGGTTTTTTTTTTTTCATTTATTTGTTGCTTGAGGTTTGTGTTTTGCTGTCTGTTTCTTTTATTATTTTAAAAAATATGTAGTTATGAAGATTTCTTACTTTTGAAACATAGCACTTCTGAGAGGAAAACCTAAAAAAAAAGATAAATGTTGACCAGCTCTAATTAAAACACCAGAAAAGAGTAAAAAATTAAACCTCAAGTTCTTTCCATACTGATATATATATATATAGTTAGCATATTGAATTCTTCTATTCATGTCACCTGACCAGTTGAAATCTGTTCTTGGATCCTGCTAACACAAAGAAGAAATATTTTGAAATGGGATGGCAATACGTTGAAAAATCAGTCCTGTGTGCAGATGGGAATAGAGTGTTTACATTGTGTTTTTATTATTTGTGTTGTCCCTTTTAACACTTTGTAGCCCTAGAAATTTTATGCCTAAGGACCGTTTTCTCCATTAAATTCTCACACTGTAACAAACTTTTAAAAATAATTTAAAGCAACAGATTTATTTTTTTTAATTTAAAAATAAAATGCCTGTTGCAGATCTACAGACTCAGTTTCCGGACTACCATTACAAAGTGAATCTATGCCCAAAGAAGTCTTACTCAAGCAGATGCTGCCAGAATATCAGAAATATGAAGCTTCTTTCCAACTCAGCTGAAGGAATTAGGTGCCCTGACTACCCTGTCAAGAAATCCCCTCTCCATGGAGTATCCTGTCTATAGATAGACCTCCTAGGTGATGAGGTATCCAGTTTTACAGCAGATAGTGGATATTTTCAGACTGCCAAAGAGATAGTTTTGCTGGCGAGAAGCCTTATCCTGGGAAATCTGCCCAATTTCTGTGAGAAAATTCAAGAAAAATCAAAGCATTTGTACAAAATTTAACAATTTTATTCATATGTGCTTAAAATTTAAAAATATCTAAAAAAATTCCACAAAGATCTGTTCTGTCAAAAAGCTGCCTTGATGCAGTATGACTCTATATCAAGGCTGCCACTCTGAACTCTGTCCTTAATATTGACTCAGTTGTGTAACTTTAATGAGATTATCTTCATAGGTATAGCTACAGTTTTGCATTACCAATTAAAATGTCACTTAACCAGTAATGGGATCAACTCTAATAATTTATAATTTTGCATGTTTTAGAAGGGATTAGCAGTTCGGTGATTTAATTTTTTTCTGCTTCTTCTTCTATGGAAAATTATATGGGACTGTTCTATTAATACAAGTATATAATAAAATCACTGACATAATAAAATACCATTTTTAAAGTAAATGAATTTTCACAGTGTGTTACCCATTGTACTGTCTAGCTACCATTGATGGCTTTCCTAAAGTATACCTCAGTCTTAGATGGAGAAATGGATCAATTTGAGCAACGTGTTTTGGGAGAGCACGACAAAGAAGAATCAAGAACAATTACATAGGTGATCTGAAACTATAAGATAACTTTGATTAAAATAGTGTAGATGTCACTTCTCTCAGTCAAAGTAACAATAATTCTTTAATACTCTCTAGATTTTTCTGATAAAATCAAAGTCAAAGCCTCAGTGACCCATTAAATAATTTTATCTATCTCCATCTTGGCAAAAACAGGCTTCCCAGTTTTATGGTCCATGTATTTAAATTATGCAGAAGTGGGTGAACATCTGACTTTGGACAAGTCTCAAAATAGAAAATCTATAAGTGGATTTGCAAATACTAAAATAAAAAAAAAAGCTTTGCTGATCCTGGTTATTTCTTCTTCATGTCTTTTTTTTTTTTTTTTTTTTTTTTTTTTTAGGCTTTAAGAATTTTTCTTTTACTAGTGCTGGATGTATTTAACATTATTTTAAGAAGGTGTACTGGCTTTGGCATGTTTCAAGTGTTCCTAGAACATCAGATATAATGCATTTCTCATTATTTTATTACCCCATTCCTACCTTAAATATCAGAGACTGTAAAAAAGCCTACATAAACCACATTGTTAGCTCAAAAGAGGAAATAGAATGTAGGTCTGTGGCAGATCAGAAGCACCAGAATTCTAGATGATTTATAAGTTGCTTATATTGCACAAATTGCTTTGAAGGTATGACTTGAGTCTTCATACTGGATGTATAATATAGGAAAACCCATCAGAGTCTGAAGTTTCTATAATGTGGAAAATCCATGAAATTTATCAGAACTTTTAAGAGTATTTTTCAATTTATTTAATTTAAACCTTCATTTTCCCTTTACCCTGTGTGGAGCAGGGTTATAATAAAGTTATAAAGTTAAGTATTCATCCTATGACCTGTGTCCTTTGAAACTCTTCATCCAAATCAGTTTCCAAAATAAGTTGCAGAAATGTACCCCATGTTGATCATGTTAGTGCCTTTACAAAGTTGCAATGGTGGATAGTACAGCAAATTGAATCCCGTCCAATTTTGTAAGATTATTGATGGTTTTCCAATCTGCATGAGAAAAGACGTTGTCATTGGGAAAGTCATCATTAAATGAGAACAGCGTGAATGCAAAGCTTAGTAGGTCTTTGAATACACTAGTAAAACTATGAAACTCTCAGAACTGACTCTAGGCAGTATTTTTCTCCCAGTAAATAATACTGAAAGAAATAGAAAACTTCTAAACACAGAAATCAAGAAATATTTTTTGTAATATTCACAGTGAATTATTGCAAAAAAATATTAGATATGTTAATTTAACTTATTGCAGAAAGAAGATGGTTTAGGTCATCTGGCTTGTCAAAAGTTGAGAATAGAGGAGCTGAGAAAGTCAAAATATACAAAAGTCAAAGTCAACATATACAAAAAACAAAGAAAGAGAAGCTGAGAAAAGGTAGTGGTTCTTGGCTTTTGTGCTACACCTATTTAAGCAACACAGCCATTTAAGCTTTACTACTTCAGTGACGCAAGGTTTTATTAAACAATACATGTTGCAGTGAGAATAAGGTTTAAACATAAAATCACAGAATCATAGAATTGTTAAGGTTGGAAAAGACCTTAAGATCATCTAGTTCCAAGCCCCCTGCCATGAGCAGGGATGCCTCCCACTAAACCGTGCCACCCAAGGCTATGTCCAGCCCCATCTTGAACACCACCAGGGATGGAGCATTCACAGCTTTCTTGGACAACCCATTTCAGTGCCTCACCACCTTTATAGTAAAGCGCTTCCTCCTTATATCCAATCTAAACTTCCATTGTTCAAGTTTGAACCCATTACCCCTTGTCCTATCACTACAGTGCCTCCCTAAAAATCCCTCCCCAGCATCCCCATAAGTCACCTTCAGGTACTAGAAGGCTACTATGATGACTCCACGCAGCTTTCTCTTCTCCAGACTGAACAGCCCCAACTTTCTCAGCCTATCTTCATAGGGGAGGTTCTCCAGTCCCCTGATCATTCTTGTAGCCCTCCACAAGGATTTGTTCCAACAGTTCCATGTCCTTTATGTTGAGGACACCAGAACTGCACATAATATTCCAAGTGAGGTCTCACAAGAGCAGAGTAGAGAGGCAGGATGTGTTTCTTCGATCTGCTGGTTGCGCTTTTTTTGATACAGCTCAGGATGTGGCCGGCTTTCTGGGATGCAAGTGCACGCTGAAGCCAGATCATGTTTAGTTTCTTATTGACCAGTGCCTCCAAGTCCTTCTCCTCAGGGCTGCTCTGAATCTCTTCTCTGCCCAACCTGTAGATATGCTATGCATTAACATGCATATTAATACCTTTCTACTGCATCATAAGTTAGGTATTTGCAAAAACATGGGAACTAGCATAAGGACGCTGTCTGTATGTGTGATTGTGTTTGACAAGGGGTGAAATTGAATGTCACTCTAAGCACAGCTGGTCGTTCAATGATTCATATGCGATGGAAATTTAGGGGTAATTCGGATAAATAAGAGGCTGTAGACTTTCTTCTGCTGTTTATTGTTCTGGAGTTGCAACTTTCCATTAATGTTTTGAAGTTATATCTCAAGGGAACTTGGAAAAGGGAGGAAATTCAGATTTGTTAATAACAAAAAAAAAAAAGCAAAAATTCATTTGTCTAAATTTCTGTATTTAAAAACCCTGACTTTTTTAATGAGCTTCTTGATTTTTTAAAAGCCCAATTCAATATATTTTCCAAATTAACAGTTCTGCCTGACATTTAAGGAGAACAGGAAAAGACAAAGTTAAAAGGACTCTTTTGGTGGATATGCATGGAGAGTTGAAGGTAACAAGAAGAAAACCAGAGAATTTCTTGTTTTCTCTCTTCCCGAAAAACACATTCCCTTTTAAGAGCATTCAATGAGATTCATATACGAAATGATAGCAACCAATTTGGCAGATCCTTCTTCAAAGTCATCAGTCTAAAAAACACCTCTAAGTTTACAGCTGCTTTAGATGTTATTCTCTCATTTTAAAAACTAAAAACTTGTAACTCTTTAGCAGATTATTTTCTGTGTTTTTTTTTCTGTTTAACTGGGAAACCACTTTATTTTAAAAACCTTTGAACACTTTCCAATCCATACTTTAGCTTTCATTTATTTTAACACTATACTTTAAGAAGCTGTATGTGGAGATGTTGGATAGGTGCAGCTCTCAGTGATCTCTGCTGAAGAAATAATATTGTAGAAGTATATCTAATGTACTCTTCCTGTCATTGTTTTGGGAGGGAGAAGTGCTGTGAAGACAGCTAAATTACCCTTCATATGTAAAAGATTGATTGTAAAAGAAGTACCTAATGCTTTTAAGGCTTTCTAGTATACCAGTGAATATGATGACTGTGTTTTATGGATATTTTTGAGTGTTTTAAACTTCCAAGTCACATCTGTTTTGGAGAAAGGCTTTTGCATACCCAAAGTTGCAAGCTTCTAGATTTTCTGGTCCATTTTTGACATGTATTCACCAGGGAAAAGTCAGGCAAGTAGATGAGCCTCATGAAGGTGATCTGAGAAAGTCATATTGACTTCTCTCCAAGATTTAACCTTGTAAAAATTAAGTATTTAAGCTATTCTGATATGCTTGCTCCTTGAAGTTCTCTTCTTTCTAGAACTTCTCACATACTCCATTTTTTTAATACATGCAGATTCACAGAACTCCAGGGCAAACAGCCTCTTGTTCTTTGTACGCTCATTTTACTGTCACTCTGTGTCCCTGGCACCTCCAAGGATTCCCAAGTTTTGCCAACTTACAGATGAATTCTCTAAAATCATTCCTCATTTAAATGTTAGACTTCTATTTTTACGAAATTTGAATGAAGAAAATTAGAAACTAATTGACAAACATAACTACAGTTGTGAGTGCGAAAATATATTATTCTCAACAATGTGTCATTATTTTTAGGAGTGGTTTGAGGCTTTCAAACCCATGCAGCCGCTCTCTCACTCACTCTCCTCTCTTTCTTCCTCAGTCCGAGGGGATG
>JASSUY010015739.1:0-14124 GCA_032466535.1 Forpus xanthops | reverse complement strand
AGGGATGCTGGGGAGGGTCTCTTCATGAGGGACTGTAGTGAGAGGACAAGGGGTAATGGGTTCAAACTTAAAGAGGGAAAGTTTAGGTTGGATATAAGGAAGAAATTCTTTACTGTGAGGGAGGTGAGGCACTGGAATGTGTTGCCCAGGGAAGCTGTGAATGCTCCATCACTGGTGGTATTCAAGGCCGGGTTGGACACAGCCTTGTGTGGCATGGTTTAGTGGGAGGTGCCCCTGCCTATGGCAGGGGGGTTGGAACTAGATGATCTTAAGGTCCTTTCTAACCCTAACTGTTCTATGATTCTATGACAAGGTTCAGAAAGATGATGGAGTCGTAGGCAAGCCCTGGTGGCACATTTTGGAACAAACAGGTTGGAGTGTGGAAAGCAGATATTACACAGCTCTGCATGGATTTTGGAGAAGAGCTGAAAAAGAGAAAAATTCAAGTAACAAAAGTTCTTAGAAATCTTTCCATGAACTAAAGAAGACAGAAGACACTGGAGCTGTACTGCCACATTTCAGAAGAAAAGGGTGCTGTATAAATGGGACAGGGTGCATCCTTCTAGTGAGGTGAAACATTCCTAGAACAAGAAAAAGAGGTAGCAACTAGAAAGTAGTGGGAAGATGGAAAAAACTGAAGCAAAGAACTTTTCTGCTTGTTCTTGCAACATTTCTGAGAGCCTAGTTGAATTCTTAGGACTTCAACTTGACTTTGACTTGACTTTGGCATTAATTTGAAAGGACAATTCACACAGCTGGAAAATCTATGTCTGGTAAAGACCTTTTAGGCGAACATAACAAAGGTGACACATTGCAGCAGTCACTAGTACCTGTTGTAGGATGAGACAGGGATTTTGAGAGTACATAGATCAATGTGCTGAGGAGGGCTTGCAGGTGAGAAAAGCCTACAGAGCATCACATCAACAGACAGAACAAAATGACCTGTGCTGCAGCAACCATCAAAAGTATGTGCAGAAAGATTTCAGGTTACTGTGGAGGGACCTCTACTCTGAAAACACACTCTGATGTCAGCAAGGATGATCATTTTCTCCCATCAAAGGCATTACATCAAACTTAAATTTGGATTGCAAGACAACAGACAGACAGAGATTATTTACTCACTAGACCGGAAGATGATAGCTCCTAGGGACCTTATTATATTCAACAAAAGCAATGAGAGTATATTCCCATCCAATATACAGTGATGTAGAAATGGCATTTCAAAGTGCAGCTGCTCAAAAATAAGAACACTAGGAGCAAAATCAAGTGTGTGTGGGGGAAATGTCATTCTTCAGAGGATATTAATGATATAGCTAAGAAGCCACAATGACTCTCTCTCTCTTGTCTCAAGAATGACAATAGCTTTGACTGAGAGTCCACCTTGAACAAGAACAGTGGTAGAAGAGCAATTCAAATAAAAGCAGTGGCACAAGCTTAATGGAGGGGGAATTGAGAATCAAATAAAATCCAGTCATGGGTTACAGAAAAATGATAATGGATGCTAAAGACTTTGGGGAAAAGCCTGCGTTTGGCAGCAGTAGAAAAATTATAAGTCAGGAACTTTTTTACAAATACTAGAAATAAAAGTACATCTTATGGATAGAAAAGGCAAATTTCAACCTTTTTAAACTGTAGCAATTATGATAAAGCAAAGGCAGTGAAGGAGCTTGATATCTTTCCTCTGTATTAGGAAAAAATATGGACTATCTCCTTGCATTCTGAGACAATGACTGAACACCTCATTTCCTCAGTGGCAGGAGAGGATATGGGTATCTACTTGGCATGTATGCTTATGAACCACCAAGCCCATAGCTAAAGAATGACCTTTGATAGAGCTTTTAATGATAGTGAAATGTCAGAAGACAGATGGAGAGGGGATATGGTGAGCCAAATTACAATGTGGCTAACATGATGAGGCAAATTAACAGTAATGGTAAGTGGGTTTCAGTTAATGATAGACACATAATGGGTGACAGTCAGCACAAATTTATGAAGAACAGCTCTTAGACAAATCTGATTTCATTCCTTGAGTGCTGATGAATATGGCTGCCAAAGAAAATTATGTAAATTTATCAAGTACTTCACTAATTACCACATCAGATTCTAATTAAAAAGTTAGCAGTGTAATGTCTATTTAAAGCATACTTGGTTATTTAACTAATTATAAAATTATCTAGCCATAGGAAATTGTCATCAAATGCAGTGTGTCTCCAGGCTTCTCAGGGCATTGATATTGGAGACCCAAAATGTAAGATTATCATCAGGGATCTGCAAGTAACTACATAATCACAGTTGGCAAAGTGTGTAGATGAGACTAAGATTAAGAGGAAGAGGAACAAAATACAGAGCAACTTGTTTCACTTGGTAAGATGGTCCCAATCCAATCAAATATATTTCAGGGCAACAAGGGATGAAGGCCAGTCCTAAGGAAGACAGATTTTCCCTTGGAAACTGTAACTCTGAAAATAACATCTAGAGTAGATACCAGAGCTTAGAAGCCATCGTGAAATCCCATGAGTCTGGAGAAAGAAGGACTCAGGGATGCTATCCCTGAATGTAAATACAAATATAAAAGTGATTTTTACTACCATTATAGTGAATTAAATACTGGAATATTATTTCATTCTGTGCTTACACTTCATTAAAATATAACAGCAAGTTACAGAAGCTGCAGAAAGAGCCTCAAAAATTATTCAGATGCTTGAGAGAAATACATGATAGCAAGAGACACAGAAGAACTTGGTCTACTTAGTTTATCAGAAGAGCAGACTGGGAAGGGTGTGATGATTCCAGTACACAAAATATTTTTCTAAGTAAGAAAATGTGGGTGTGAAATGGAGAAAGAATAACAAGAAGCAAAAGCTGAAAACTGAAGCCAGGCAAATTCAAACAGGAAACAAGCCCACTGTAAAACAAAATACGGAGATGGTGTTTGACAAGTGGGAAAGAATACCAATGACTGTGGCAAAGCTTTAATTTCTGGCACTTAAAAGTCCAGGTTGAATGCCCTTCCAAAGACGTGCTTTTGTCAAACATGAGTTTCTGGGATCAGTGCCAAGGAGAAAGTACAAACACTCAGTGCCTGTAATGGATAGGTGAGCAGACTAAATGACTTCATTGTCTAATCTGGCCTTGGACTCTGGGAACTTGTGAGTTGGAGCAATGCAAGACTTAATGATGTTCATGGCCCCATGCTGGGCTAAGTCTCCCCCCTCTTTGCCTAATTAGGTCCCAGCACAAGCTTCTTCTTCTGAAATTGCCTGAGTGGGGTCTTGGCATGGGCAGAAACACTTGGTCTTATGCGGTTACTACTGTGATTGATCCTGCCCTGCATGAGGTGGGTAGGAAACATGAAAGAAAACCAGTACTTTTAAATTACATTCTCCTGATTTTTGTGCTCAAATTCTATGCACCATGGGACCCACCAGACCAAACACAGGGAAGAGTGAGTAATATAGGCATGAAAAACAAAGAATGGGGAAGCCCTTACTCTTCTCTTCCAGTCACAAGCTGAACTGAAGCAGCCGCAAAATGGAATGGTATCTGTCCAGATCCAATTAAGGAGCATAGTGGGGCTGAATCCTGGGCTGCCCCTACACTTTTCCCCTAAGGTAATGCGGCACTGCTGAGCTGAGAAGGATTTACTCTGCAGCCTTAAATACATGCGTGTACATCCGTGATTAACAATAAAAAGAAGACAAACCATGTACCTAAGAACCTGTCAGCAAGGCTGTTGGACTGCAGAGCCAGGGCTGTTCGGAAACCCTTGCTGTCCGACGGAATGATGGTGGACTGACAGACAAAAGCTCCCACAAAATTGGAAAAATCTTCTGATTCTGCAACCATGTCCTTCAGAGTAACATCTGTGATATTGTCGGTGCAAATAGCCATCTTCTTCCCCTGCAAAAAAAAAAAAATGGGGGAGCTGTTGGTTGTTGGTAAGACATGAAAAAGTTTGGGAAAGGAGAGATTGCAAACTTCCTGACTGCAAATTGAATGAGTTTCATTCCCGCACCTGAGGAACAACTTGATGTTTCTACCACGTGAGGGACAAATTACAATAACAAATTGTGCCATTGTGAAAGCTCCGATTAATGCCTTGTACAGACTCAGAAACACGATGTCACCTCTGTTATGTGTCTTATCAGAAAGCTCTTGTACAAAGCACTCTTCTTTGTTTATCCTGACAGCACAGTATTTACTTTCAAAGCATAATAAAATGGCTTGCAAAGGAAAACCATATTTCCCTTGCCTTTAAATAACACACTGTAGAACACCTCTTTATTTGGGTTTTAATCCCAATAAAATAGTTTCAAGGCACAAATGTGTGAAATCCCTAAGCAGATATATAGCCTTCAAGGCTGCATTGTTGTCACACATCAAGACCAGTGCCAGAATCTTGGAGCAAGAGCAATGAAAGACATATCAAGAGATCCAGTTCTCCTGACAAAATGCCAAGGATTCATAGCCTCATATCGTTGGTAGTACTGTAGAACCATCACAGTATTTTGGGAAAATGAAGACCAGATCCACAGGGTAGTAAGCATATCTGTACTTTTGTGGATCTACTTGTCAGCAGCTCTAATCCAGCTGGTAATTAAATACATGTTTAAGCCTAAAAGCATGTAGAACACTAAAGAAATGTGACTACTCATTTGCCTCAACTCAGGTTAATCCTCTGGTACATGGGAAAGAGACTTCAGGACTTTACAGGGCTGAACATTAATGTAAACTACATGCATTGGCTTCCATGGGACAATATATATGACTGTACTGCTCCTAAACTTTGATCTATGTTTGTGAGAACATGCTCTGGTACAGCCCAAGCCCCAGACAGAAAAATCTCGATTCTGGGGCACTGTTCACACTCACGGACTAAATATATTTTTCCAGCACTTTAATAGAAGATTGTAATCAAAGTCAGCCATGGTCATCTCAGCCACTGGAAGAGAACAGTGGTGACCAGGGACTCTTCTGACAGCAGCACCTCCAGCCAAGTCACATAGGAAACATATGGAAAGAAGTCGGAAACTGAGAGATTCAGACTCTTCACTTGAGTTGGTGGTGGTAGTACAAAAAGGGTTGTGACTCAAGTGACTTGACAGCACAAGAAATAAGAAAAGGTAGGGATGTGACAGGATTTTTCTTTCTGCTCTGTAAAATCACTTGGCTGCACAGAAGTCCTCTTGAACTGCCAAGATACAAAGGGAAGTGTTTGCACACTGCTGGTGACAGTTCAGCCATAGGAGAGCCATTGTCCTGTATCAATTTGATCCAACAGAGCATCAGCATAGGCAGCAAACTGGTTAATCCTCACCACCAGCTGAGCTCACCTCATTCCCACACAGGCTGATGTTAAAGAAGTGGAAGAACTTGGTCCCTCGGGAGGTGAAACTGGGTCCACTCATCAACGAGCCCACCTGGCTGAGGATGCTGAAGTTGTAATTCAGGCTCTGGTTATCCTTGACGTACGACACCAGGCAGTCACTGAAGCAGGCAGAGTGGTCCTTCAGAAAGAGAGAAGCACCCATTAAAAAGCAGTTATGGACCAGCAAAGCATTCACCTGCAAGTTCAAACAAGCAGAGGCAGACAGGACTGCTTTCCTTGTTAAGGGTGGAGGGGAACTTCATCCAATTCCTGCAATTCCCCTTTCCCTTGAGAGAGTTCCCATTCCTGTTTCAGTCCCTTGCAATGACGTATCAGAACTTTAATGTTTCCTACATCTGTCCTTTCTGCTTTTCACTGCTTTAATCAAGAAAATGCAGAGTTTCTTGCTTTTTCTGTTGTGCACGCTTTTAGAATCTAAATGTCCCAGCTTAAAGCCCTGTAGATAGAACAGGACATGGCCTCACTTACACTTGCATCTTGAAAAGAAAACACAAGAAACACATCAGGAAACAGGGACAGAATATGAACCTAGCTGAAGACAGGCAGCATACAAACAAATTGAAGCAGTTCTTCAAGTCCCTGTGCAGTGTCTTGCCAAAGGATGCTGCTCCTAATAAATGTTTACCTAGGCTTAAGGGCAATTTCATATATGAAGGACATGTTAAAGGTTTCTAAAGGCATAGAAAAAATCATCCAGCTGAGGAAGTTCCTTTAGTTTAAAACAGTAGGAGTCCACTGTCCCAGTTTTGGGTGAAAGTAATGGATGTTTGCCCTGTTCTTACACTGTCTCCAGTACAGCTTCTTAAAATGAGAGTTTTTTGAGAAGATCTTATCTTCTTATTGCATATTTGCAAGCAGGAATTAGACTAAAGACATATTTGAAAGAGTGAGATCATTGCTTATAATTATACTCCAATGCTCACAAGTCGCATACCCGCAGGAAAGCACTAAAAATGGCCCTTTGAGTGCTATATCCCAATAAACCCTGCCTGTCCATCACTCAGAGACACTTGGTTTCCATACCTTGGTGCTCTTGCTGCCAGGCCCACACGGGATGCAAGCCTCCCTGCCGTAGACCTGGTGGATGGACAGGAAGGTGTTGGCCGGACACTCCTTGCACTGGCTGGTCTCCTTCTCAATGTAGTGTCCCGGCGGGCAGGGCACACAGGATGAACCGGACTGCTCAGAGCCCAGCGCACAGGCCCGGCAAGAGGAGGCAACTCCATCCACTGCATTGGTCACCGTGATGGAGTAGATCTTTGCCATGTCATTGATGAACTGTCTGCTCTAGAACGAGAGCCAAGGAGACAAGCCTGGTGTCATCATGACATTGCATTTGGACACTAACCACAGCTCTGCGCACCAGTGCATTTATTCAGGGATTGACCTAAGCATGCATCTCTCTTTCAACATGGACGGTCTATCCATAGCTGCCTCCCAAGGGCAGCCACTTGCCCCTTACAAGAAGCCTGTGAGCTTCCATGGAGCACAAAAGCTCTGGCAGTGAATGCCCAAGGAAAGCTGTGCTGTAAAGCCCTGTACATGAAGAAGCACTTACATCTTGGCCCTCGTTAATTCTCTGAAAGGCCCAGGTGAATGTGAAGGAAGCGTTTTTGGAGATGATGTGAGTGTAGGATTGTTTCTCTTTACTTCTTTCCCATGATTCCACTACATTGGTATTTTTTCGATTAATATCCTATAAAATGGACATACATTAAAAAAAAACCAAAAAAACAGTGTGGTCATGCAACCATAAAGACCAGTGGTTTATAATACAGAGATTAATAGATATATATATATAAAAGACTTTACAATTGAATTTAACATTTAATAAAGGCAAAAAACCCACATTTATTCTGTTTTCCACCACTGGCAATTTTTCAATTGAGAATGGTTGTCTTTTCCATAAGATGCTGCAGTTCACACAACAGTCAAGTTCAAAGTGCTATAGCTGGTTATAAATATTATGAGGACAGAGTCAGCACAGTGGATCCTTCAGATCTGAAATTCTGTTTCTGCATAAAATATGTGGGTACCAGAGCACAGAAAGGGGAAGGCCAAAATTCAAAGAAAAAGCTGTAGTTTCTCCATCTTCTGATACGCACTTTGTTGGTATCTCCAGTCAAATAGAACTGAAGACAATGTCAAAGTTTACACTAGAGAAACCTGTTCAATCTATGTCTGTGTTACTTCATCAGTAGTAAATGTTCCAGTGAAGGATATTTTTCCTTAAGAGATTCCTTTACATTAGCACTAAAGGATACCTCATTTCCACAATTCTCTTTAAGTTAATAACAGATTCCTTTAAAGTACCACTCCATACAAAAAAGGACCAGCTTCTTTTTGCAATAGAAGGGGTGAGAGAGCCATTGAGATCCAGTTACCTTCCTCAGCTGTTGGACTTTCAATTAGCAGATGAGGAAAGTAAAAACAATAGCACTGTCTGTCTGATCCCTGAAGTCACTGACAGGATCAAGTATAAATATCCAGATTATCTGTTTGGCATCCCTCTGTCCCATATCTTGATTTGCTAATATTACCAGAGCTAATTCAATTGAGAATCTTTTCAGTTGGATTAAAAGGGGAAAATTTGGCTCTTTGGCATCCAATGATTTCTTTTAAGAAAAACAGATAACCAGGAATGGTTCACAACTAACATGGTGGAGGAATTTTGCTGGATCACTCAATAAATCCTTCCTGCAAGGGTACTACAGATGTTAAACTAATGTCATGGTTAATCCTAATCATAATAAACCAAGTGCAACTAATCACGCCTATGTAGAGGTATTAAAGTGACATGGAATACCAGGCTCAGCCCTCAGTCACGAAGAGAGCTCACTTACCGCCATAAAGTACAGCACACAATCTGCTGAGCAGATGGTCTCAAAAACGAAAGTAATCCGTCCTAGTTCTGACCCTGTTGCTCCTGTCACCGATGTTGGAGGTCTGTTTAACAGAGAAGGAACAAAGCATTTACAAGGTGCTCTCCAGATAGGCTGCAGTCAATCCTTCAAATTGCTTTTTGTACAGTGAGGAAACCGTCAAAGTCTTGTCTCATAAAACCTGCTCTTGCAGAACTGTGGAGGGCAAGTTTGCACAGTGACTCTGCACTAGGTTATTTTTTAAGTGTCTGAATTCTTTACGGCACAGTTCCCTCCATGTAACCAAACCCAAATTTGACCATACTGGGAGGGGGTCTTATTGCTTAAGTGCATTACATGGTTTAAGGGATTTACATCATTTAATTCATAGAACATGGAATCCCAGACTGGTTTTGGTTAGAAGAGACCTTAAAGCTCATCCAGTTCCAACCCCTTGCCACAGGCAGGGACACCTTCCACCAGACCAGATTGCTCCAAACCCTGTCCAACCTGGCCTCAAACACTGACACGGATGGGGCAGCCAGAGCTTCTCTGGGCAACCTGTGCCAGTGCCTCAGCACTCTCACAGGGAAGAACTTCTGCCCTATATCTCTTCTAAACCTCCCCTTTGTCAGTTTAAAGCCATTCCCTCTTGTCCACTCTCCATTGATGGGAGACACTTTTAGGAGTTTCATGCAAGCCAGAAGTATTCAGGGTGCTCCCCTGAAAGTACTAAACAGTAAACTGGCACATGCTGAGCTTTTCCACAGATATGTTTCTTGCTTCTCTTTTAATTGCTGTTTGCTCATACTGTAACATAAAAAGCAGTATTTACTCATTGGGTGTAAGAAGTCGCAACCCCCCTCAGCTGAGATCTGGCAGAGTGAGGGTGAGGTTCATTGTGCCATACCTTACCCATCTTAACATTTGGCACCTGGTCTGAGCTAGGAGTCTAAGTTCACTCTTGACAAAGACATGCAAACACCTCAAGCAGCTGGTTCATGCTCTCTGAGGGTGCAGGAGAGGTGGAATGTCCTGTTTTCCTGCATTTCTCCAGTGGCTCCAAGGGGAGCACAAACTGTGCAGGCTGCCCAGAGCCATAGTGCAAAGCAACTTGAGTTTATGTAGAATACCTTCAGGGCAGGTACCAGTGTCCATCTCATAGCAAGGTTAGGTGGTTACTTTGGGATAATGCAGAAACATAGGGACAGGAATATATTTTCTTAGTTTCCAGATAGCCAACCGGCTGGCATCTCAGACTGAAGCAAAAAACTGCTAAAACCAAGGAATACAGGAAAAAAATCCAAGTTTCCTCTTGCCTTTCATTCCTTACAACATTGCACTTCAGAACAGAAAACTCAGTATATTCCAGGGGTAACACAAAATAGGTGTAAAAGACAGAGATAAATGAGAAATAGAGAAAACAAAAAAATCGTGTTCCTTACTTAAATCCTGGGATGTGCAGGTTCAAAATAAGATAATCATTGTCAGAGCCTCCTGCCCCACTCTGGATGTGATCACCAGCCACCTCCCAGCCTTCACAGGACATAAGAAAAAAAAGTCAAGAAATGGATGGTTTCTGGGTCATATGACAAAAAAATTTCCCTGTTACCATACTTTTTTAAGCAATTCAGTACTTCAGTACATTTTAAAGATGTCTGGTATAAACTGTAATGCGGTATAATAAGGCTTTTGAATGAAAAGTTTTAGCAATTGTATGAACTGCTGATTTTATAGACAAATGTCACCTTGAAATCAGCAAAGAAATTGAAATTCCCTGACCCATGCTGTGCAGGTCAAGGGGGATGATCTATCTGATCCCTTCCAGCCTTAAAACAGATGAATCAAGGAATCAAATTAATGTGTTAAACATTAAGCATGTACTGCAGTGCTCCTCTACTCAACACGCGTAATTCAAAGTTTGAGCTACATCAGACTGAGAAGACAGATCAGCCTAAGGAAAACTCTTCAGAGAAGTCCCAAATAGGATTCTTTTCATCAGTGAGCGATGACTGCTCTCTGCTGCTATTTTAGCACATGTGCAGACAGAAAGCTCGGAGTGCTGAACAAACAAAACCACAGACTACAATCAAGTTTTCCAAAAGAATCATTTATGACTTCAGTGTGCACAGTTACCAAAAAGCATAAAAGGAGATAAACTACTGTGAAGCCAAATAGCTGTGGGGCTTTTTGAATGGGGATATTCAGATGCATAAAAGTCTACAGTAGGCTACCTCCTTAGCTGAGGGGACTTTACATAGGCTGCAGCTTCTGCCCTCTTCTGGTATACAAGAGATTTTTTGTTTCTTTGTGATAATGGCACATTGCTTCCTAATGGGACATTGCTTCCTATGGAAAGTTTTAAGCCTGGTGGAATTAGAGAAATGCGGGGCAACTTTGTTTTGTGACTTGCACAGTAAAAAGCATACTCATTTTGATAGGCGCTCCACTGCAACACTATCAGTGCAGGAGAAAGGCATATAACAACACACAGAGCTCGGCTCACCGTTCATTCCATCGCACTTTGAGTTACCAACATTAAAGCAAGATGTCTTCATGTTTCCTGGCAGGATGTTCCACCACTTGTACTCAAACCCAAGAGCTGGTTCAGTCCCAGCAGGGCAGGCTTTGCACTCTACAGGACGAAGGGTCAGAAAAAGAAAGTCACACAGCCAAAACACACCTCAAAAGATGTTTAAAGGACACAGGTATCACTTCTTTACTCCCTGGTGCAAGTAGTGAGCAAAGAAAATAATAAATTCCTTTATAATTAAACAGTCAAAGAATTATTAGCACCAGAAGAGTGGAAACAAGATCAGCATTTTATAAACTGTGCATCAAATCTTTGTGGTAAGTAATTTGCAACTGATCCCCTAAGCAACATTGCCCTTTTAATGGCTTCAGCTGCAGGTTTGATCATACTGGCAAACATGAATTCACACAAAATGCTGTAGGTGGCCACTGGGCAAATACATCTCAGAATAAACAAGCCAGACAATGCTGGCAGGGTGCTCATGTGACAGTGCTTAAAATGGGGTTTTACAGAGAAGAACTTGATATGGACAGGAGAATGGGTGAGGAAGAATTAGTGACTGTAAAACTTCTGATTCCCTTCTCAGAATCATTTAAAATAACCCTCAGGATGTTTGTATCAGCCAAGAAATGCATTCAAAGCACAGCAGGTTAACTTACAGCAGCAATCACTGATAAGAATGGAGTTCAGAGAGAAAACAGATATCCAGTTCCCTCTCTCCAACATTACTTAATGAGTATTATATGCAAAATGAACTCTGGCTTATGATGCTGTGTCATTAAGCTAAGCCACATGCAAGCAAATAACTGATTTTGGGGACACAAGCAAGTTTTTTGGGGGCTCCTACCCTGTGTCCCATCTGAAAATGTGCCTGGTGGGCAAGGAGTACAGGAAGAAGAGGCGTTGTTGTAAAAGCCAGGATTGCAGGGTGGACAATCCTTCCTCTCTCCAGAAGGAGGTAGGGTCAGTGCATCGGGGAGATCCTCTCTGCAGATCTTGGGTTCAATCCATTTGTACATGATCTGTGTCTGGAAGGAGAAGGCACTGAGCTCAGACAGTGTGTTATGAAGCTTGAGGACTAGATGTACCAATCAAGGTCCCCATTGTAAATGAAATTAGGGTATTCCCATCATTTTAACCCAAAACCAGACTTTGCACATCCAGGATACACCCAAGACATCAGATCTTAAAAGCAAAGCAAAACCGTGAAGCTTTAAACAATTACTACTCTTCATTCCTATTTATCTTTTGGATTTTCCCATGAAAATATTTCTGAGAAATGTCAGATAAATAATTCTAACATCTGCATAAGAAATCTCTGCATTTTATCCATAGGAACCCAAAACAAAACTTCTGCATTATAAAATCCCTTTATTGGGAATGCACCTTTTAGCAGAGACCACAAGTTTTGCATTTCTTTCTCCGTATTGGAGTATTCTTTGACAAGTTCTCAGTTTCTCTCCAGCCATTTTCACTACTGTGGAAAGACTAGAACCACACAGGAACTCTCCCAATCCCACACCAGTACCTCCACAGCACATAAGGAGCAGTTTATAAGCACTTACGTGAGGCAATCCTCAGTGTTACTATGCAAAACACTGCCACCTCTCTGTCATTACCTTTGTCTGAGGGGACAAGTTTTCTGTCTCAGGTGAGATGTATCACCTGTAAAGTTTAAAATTTCAGCTGATTTTGGGTTTATCCCTGACAGCTTTTAATAGCTCAAGATAAAAATGAGTTCCAGAGATGAGAAAACCAACTGGCTGGACTTTAACCTGGCAGAAGTCCTGCTGTGGAAATTTCTACCCTGTGGCCTTGTCATGGGTTCAGCAGCAGCAGTCATTTTTCTCCTTCTTGGTAGCTGGTGCAGCGCTGTGGTTTTGATTTTGGGCCTGAGAACTGCGCTGATAACACCAGTGTTTTCAGTTACTACTTGGTAATGTTTTGTTCTGATCAAGGACTTTCCAAGTCTCATGCACAGCCAAGGAGGAGGAGAAGCTGCGAGGAAGCAGAGACAGGACACCTGGACCAAACTGACCAAAGAGGTATTCCATACCACAGCATGCCATGGCCAGGATGAAAAAAATAGAGAGCAGAGACTCAGAAGGGTGGGGGTGTACTGCTTGGTCGGGCTGGGTATAGGTGGTGAGCAATTGTATTTTTTCCTTGTATTTGCTTTGCCATTATTTTTACTGGTGGTAGCAGTAGCAGTTTTGTGTTATATTTTAGTTACTAAATTGTTCTTATCTCAACCTGTGGGAGCTGCATTCTTTCGATTCTCCTCCCCATCCTTCCAGGAGTGGGGGGAAGAAAGAGTGGGGAGGGATTGAGCAAAACTGTATGACTGACTGGGCTCAAACCACGACAGGCCTCAGCAGCACAGTTGGGGATCCTTGAGGCCACAGGCAAAGGTACAGAGCTCAGAGAGGAGATTTGACCCTATGAATTTGATACAGGGCCCTGAACGCATGCCCCTGCCATGCTGCATGAAGTGCTTGAGCTCAAGATTAGCCCTCTGATAACACAGAGCTCTTCAGGAGGTACTGATCGATCATCTTTGAAACTGCTTGAAGAAAAGCTGGAATGAGCCTCAGTGCAGGCTCTGCCCCCAGCTCCCTGGAGCTGCAGTTAAGGAGAGGCTCTCACCCTTTGTCTCTGCTTGCACTGTGTTGCAACCATGCCTGTGCTAGGTCATGTACCTTGGTTGACCCACATCCTAACTGATCCATAGACTTGATGTCCCAGCTTGACACTGGTCAAGCTTCATTACTATGGACTTGCCTGGGGCCAGCCTTGGCTGAATGTGGGACTGCTCCTCCTGTCAGTGGTATCTGCCCCTTATAGATCAGCCTGCTCCTGCTGCTCCTGGACACTTAGAGGATTTTCTGGAGTACTGCTCCAGAAATGCTTCAGCAGCATAAGGGTGCTCATCTCTTAAAGTAAAAAGTCTCAAGAGCTGACAAAGTACCTGTGTGGTTGCCCAGAGCCCAGACACACTATATGTGTTAAAGCAATCCTGCATCTGAGCAGAGAGGAAAGGGTCAGAGATTGCCCACAGCCACACAAGTGTTTCCAAGACTGTGATTTTCAATGCAGTAGGTCAAATAAAGCCAATAGGAGTCAAGAGCCTGAATCCCTGGGGCCCCTTCTATACCTGGAGTGGGGCAGCAGGAAGGAGACGGTAATCTTATGTCCAGTGAAAAACTTGGCTAATTTAGTGAGCCATGGATCAATAGGCCTTCAGGTTGGTGCTTTGTGGCCACTTGTCATGGGTTCAGGAGCAGCAGTCATTTTTCTTTAAGTAGTAGCTGGTGAGCACTGTGTTTTGGATTTTTGGCTTG
>JASSUY010015738.1:0-20925 GCA_032466535.1 Forpus xanthops | reverse complement strand
AAGAAATTCTTTACTGTGAGGGTGGTGAGGCATTGGAATGGGTTGCCCAGGGAAGTTGTGAATGCTCCATCACTGGCAGTGTTCAAGGCCAAGTTGGACGTAGCCTTGGGTGGCATGGTTTAGTGGGAGGTATCCCTGTCCATGGCAGGGAGTTTGGAACTTAATGATCTTAAGGTCCTTTCTAACCTTAACTGTTCTATGATTCTATGATTCTAAGTGCTGCAAGCCAAAAAAGCCTTGGTATTTCACATAGCAAATCCTCCAATCCTCTCTTGAAGACATCAGCACTCCTAACATGGAAGTGATAGTCTCTAAAGCCACATGCTTTTTGGGACATCTTTACCTACAGCTGGATGAGATCCAGAAGACCTTGTGGCAACTTCTGACAAACACTTGACAGAGAGATATCCAAATGCACAACTGCATTTGGCTGTGTCACACCATCTCTCCCACACCGAGTCTGTCCTACTTACTCCTTCAGCATGTCTTTGCAAACAGGCTTGTCCCGCAAGGTCTTATCTCAACTGAGACCTCCATGTGCTGCTAAAATCTGTGTTCTCACAGGATTTCTTGACAAGAAACCTTCACCAAACCTGAAAAGGATGCTGCATTCCTGCTCCCTCTGCTACAGCTGCACAAGGCAGGCTCCTTGCTGATGCAACCAGCACAGCCCCAGCCTTATTTATTCCACTTTTCAGAATCCAGCAACAGTATTCATGTAAGATCATTCTCTCACAAATCACTTGTCAGTAGAAGTAACATGGCTGCTTTAAAATGGGGTTTAGATTAAAATTAAATTGGATATAGGACATGCTCACCCAGATCTGCTACCAAGTTGTTTGACAGAAGAGAGAAAGCAGCTAAACTGAGCAAGGTGCCAAGCTCCGGAACTCAAAGCCCCAGCACTTTCTCTTAAGTTTCTTAAATCAACTTCCACCATGTGGAACGCCCACAGCTTCGTTTGAAGGCCAAGAAAATTGTACACATTCAACATCAAAACTTCAGCCAGCTTTAGTGATGAGAAGGGGTTTACTCATCTTGTTTGCTGATGCCAGAAGTCACAGCTATGGCTACAGGAAGAAGCAGCACATACTTGCAGAACTTGTCAAACCCACAGCATGAAGCTGTTGAAGTCAGGTCTTCACCACACAGGTAACCGGTAGAAAGAGTGCTGATCCTGGTAAGCCACCACAGTGAGCATTGGCCACCCCGTGCTTTTTCAGTCTTGGAAATCAGATAAATTAAATCAATCAGAGCATTTGTTACACATCTGCTCTAAGTGGGCAGAGTCTCTCCAGCTCTGCAGAGCCCGTTTCTTCAAGCACTTGTTTTACTGCTGGCTGGTAACACAGATAGCCAAGGGAGTTTGGGCTAAAAGAAAGTACAAAGGCTTAAGCAAGACCAAGCAGTGTTGAGTTCTAAACCAAGCACACGAGGATGTGCTCAAGAATCAGTCTGTTTCCTCACACTAGCTTCTGGTGAGCAACCCTTGTGAAAGCTAAGTCAGGCTCATCTCTTCCACTAGCTTTGCCACAACTTCACTGGGGCTCTGCCAAGGGAAATGATGGAAAAAAACAAACCTTACCAACAGCCCAGAAGTATGCATCTGCCAGAACTCCCCATGAACACGTTCACTTCTCTGCTGTTAAGGCACATTACTCATGAGCAATCACTCTAAGTGAATATTTGGATACAACACCTTCCAAACAATACAGAGTGTTGTCTGAATGGGACTCTGCTCACAGTCTTCATGCATCTTCAGATACTAGGGCTGAACAAACACAATCCATTTATTATTTCTACAGCCTAATATTCAAAGGACTCCTGAAATTATAAGCAGGCTCATAGTAATCAGCTGAACTGAAGTCTGCGTATTAGTTGATCCTGCTCTAGATGATAAATTCTGAATGAGCTAGAAGCCAGCCAAACTTCATCGTAATTGTCACTTTATTTACTACAATAAGACATGAATTAAGGTTTTGGGTGAAGAGGGTGTTACCAAGTAGTAACACTAAGCTGATAAACATTTGGAACAAGTTGCTCCAAGCCCCATCCAACCGGGCTTTGAGCACTGACAGGAATGGGGCAGCCGCAGCTTCTCTGGGCACCCTGCACCAGCACTTCAGCATCTTCACAGGGAAGAACTTCTGTTTAAGAGCTCATCTCAGTCTCCTCTCTGGCAGGTTAAAGCCATTTCCCCTTGTCCTGTCCCTACAGGCCATTGTGTGAAGCCCCTCTCCAGGTTTCTTGCCAGCCCCTTTAGGCACTGTAAGGCTGTTCCTTTTATTTAAGCTTATTTTCCTTTATTATATATGGGATAATTCTACCAGCTCCAGAATCAGGCCTGCAATACCAAGCTTTCACCAGCTACTCTGCCCCTGATAAGCTGCTACATCTGCACCAGTGAATTAGTGTTGTACTGAGCTCAGCAGCAGCTCTTGGCAGCTTCCACAGTGTGGGACTTCAGCATCTTCTGCCTCCTGGATTCTGTTCTTATAACTCTGTATTCACTGTTTATCTACACAGGCATTTTCTAAGGAAGAAAGTTCAGTAAGCTTCATTTTGCCTCGTTTCAATCACTGCATTTATTCTGCTTTCCAAGAATCATTTGTTATTTTGCAAACTGATTTTCAGTCTTCCCAAGGCTAACATTTGAATGCTGTGGCACATTTAAGGACTGCACCAGTGTTACTGATCCCTGACCCAGCTGTGAGCTGCTAGTGCCACCTGGAGTTTCATAGCTCTACAAAAAGGACATGAGATCCCCAAGGTCAAAAACCCCTTCTGCAGCAACCTCTGTGCGAGCTCTTTGCACAGTGGATCTCATTTCCAATGCCTGCACACTCCCAATGCTCAGCACAGTGAGCCAAGCCTATGTGATCAGAACTGCTCAGAGCTGCAAGCGCTGGAATCTCAGTCAAGGAGTGGACAGCAAAAGCCAACAAGTGCTTTTAAAAACCTATTCACAAACAAGGTTGGTAAGCACTTGAAAAGTCTTCAGTATTTTTCTGAAGTAAGCCTCTTGACTGCCCCTATACACTGAAAAAAACATAGATCTAAGTGTATCTTTATATCATCCATGAAGGCAAAGTATGAAAATAAGGGATTATTGAGGTAGCCCAAACTATTTGAGATACAAGCTGCCTCCTAACATCACCTACCTTTATATACAAGTAAAACAGAAGTATCCTAGACACCCTGGTGCTAAATTGTATGCTCACTTAACCAGGAAAGGCAGAACAATCCAACTGGACAGCAGGAAAACTGTAGCTGTAGTAGCAGAGACACCACAAACTGATATAATACCAATGCGGTTAATTTTGGGGTATCATTAACCCATTCCCTTTGCACTGCCCACAGGAAAAGCACAGTTTTATTTAGTAGTGCTACAGGAGCAAAGAACAAAGCAAAGCCTGTCAGAAATGCACAGTATGAGCAGCTAAGAAACCCAGGTCCTTGGAATCTTCTAAGCAAGCAATTGGCTTGTTGAGGCTTTGAGTTTGGTTTTTGTCTGGCTTATTCCTGCACGTTCATATGAAGCACACAGTTGACTTGAAGCACAGCTAAATACAACTGCCCTAATAGGGATGATGGAACTGCCTGTCACTGGATAACATTATGTTTGACCACCAAACACTTCAAAAAGTCAGCTGCAATAAGCTCATGATTCCCCCCCCCCCAGCTGCCAGCCTTTGCTTTTGTGCTCAGCACCACTTGTTTGGCTTCAGTCTGACCATCACTATCAAGAAAACATTTGGCGCATCAAAGAGTGGTAAAGACTAACAGGGATCAACCACTCCAACAGAGCACAGTCCTTGTGCTGCTGCTATGCTGAGTTTAGGACAGCAAGAATGACAAGAGTCAGTATGTTGGTCTCATAAAATAAGGATGGCTGATATGGGGGACACTGAAGGAACCACCATGGATTCACAATGCAGCTTTTTATAGTCATAAGAAGGACATGGGGCTGTTGGAGTGAGTCCAGAGGAGGTCACAGAGGTGCTGAGAGGGCTGGAGCAGCTCTGCTCTGAAATCAGGCTGAGAGAGCTGGGCTGGGTCAGCCTGGAGAAGATTCCTGAAGGGGAGACCTTAGAGCAGCTCCAGTCTACAGGGGCTGCAGGAAAGCTGGAAAGGGGCTTTGGACAAGAACCTGTAGGGACAGGACAAGAGGGAATGGTTTTAAGCTGCAAGAGGCGAGATTGAACTCTGGAAAGGTAAACTGCATCACATACAAAGTCCTGCCATACCCAGGCCAAGCAAAATAAAAACCTTCCAGGCCAGTAGGGGTTGTTTCAAGAACATACAAGCAATTGCAGAAAGCCAATGCAAATGTGCTCAGCTGTATCTAATCACCACAGAAAACATTAATAGGAAAAGTTTGCTCCTATTTTCACTTTATTTCTTGACATCTACTTAACCAGATGAAATTACTAAAGCATTAACACTGCAGAATGGTACCACTGCAGATACAACACACAGCCAAATAACTTCTGTCAGCCTCTCTCTCTTGCTATACTCGTTACTTGGAGTCACTAAATAGTTTATGCTGTGTTTGTATTTTATACAAGACTGAACACGGATGAAAAGGGAATCAGCATATTCTCCCAACATAAGATTGGCCATGACTTTAAAAAGCCACTTATTACAGAGAAGCATTTATAAGGGCGTTTGCAGCCAGGCAACTAACACCTGCACAACCCAATAGGTAAGGCTATATTTAGCTGAAATTCAATGACAGGGCTAAAATAAAACCACTGTTTAAGCAATTTTCAGTTTACCTACAGGAAAGTAAATTTGTCTGAAGGTGAACCAAAATAGTGAGCATTGCAACAGTCTGAAGAGAGGCTGTTCAAAGACAAACTCCTGGTGTGCAACTACAACTTAGGAACAGCTTTCTCCAGAATCACTAGGACTAGTTTTTCTTTCCCTTGGTCTAATTATGCCCTCAGGGATAATCTTGAAAAGACTCTGAACCTATTCCTAAAGCAGCCAGTTTTGACTACGTTGCACTTATGATTTTGGGGGGAAAGGTGCTGAGGGAAGGAGGGGGTTGTTGTATTTTTATAGCCACATAAGCCTGTCTTGTGTTATTTGCAAGGAAACATATGACACTCCTCTTCCCCCTCACAGTTAATTTGGGAACTTGACTGGAAGAATTCTAGTCTAGATTCTTCTGGTGGAAGGTGTTCCTGCCTGTGGCAGGGGGTTAGACCTGGGTGAGCTTCAAGGTCCCTTCCAACCCAAACTACTCTGTGATTCTATGATTCTGGGATAATGAATTCCTGTCTCTGGAACATCACAAGTTCTCTGTGGAGCTTCCTCTTGTGTCAAAGAAATTATGGTAGGAAGGTGACCTTCCCCCCAGCACTGTTTCCATTCTCCAAATGCCCACTTCTACAGACCATCAGAAAAGCATCAAAGAAGTTTCATTCACTGCCCAAAACCAAACCAGTACAGACTGGGTCAGTGTGAAACACTCCTACAGTGTGAAACTACTCTTACTGACTACCACACCACAAGACAGAGCCAGCACAGACCCTGCACTGCAGAATAGCCCATCTCAGGTTCCTGTGTGCTAAAGCAACACAAGATGCCTGGGGGACTTGGTGCACCCTCCCATGGAGTCAGTCGCCCCTCCAGCTTCAGAAGCAGGGGACTTGCTGAAGACAAAAACACTTGCCTCCCCACTGCCCAGTTCTAGACAACTCGCCTCCAGCAGCACACTCCAGGCATGCCACATCCACCAGTCCCCTGAGCTGCCTGCAGGCAGACAGAACAATGAGACTTCTGGATCAAACACAGGCACTAGTAACTAAATAAACAAATAAATTAGAAACACTGCAGCCTTCAGAAGTGAAGCTGAAATGATGCATTGAACCAGCCTCCTACAACCACCTCCATTGGTCCCAGCAGCAGCACAATGGACACAAAGAGGAGGAGGAGTCACTGCCACTCCTTGCTAAACCTTCACTTTGTTCCTTCAGACTACAAATTTAAAGAATGGTTCTTTATTTTATAGCTGTGTTATATAGAAAATGTATGCAAATAGCTGTGTTAATGGGAAAAAAAGCCCCAACAATGACCATGAACAAACACACCACCAGTCACCTACAAAAGCTCAGGCTGATCCTGTGGAACAAAGGTATTGGGATCCCACAGCTATGGACTCACACAGGACATAGAACATCAGAGCTCTGACGCAAGGTGCCTCCACTGCAATAACCACAAGTGTGTTCTCAGCAGCATCAGGAGAGATACTATCTATTTAGCAAGCAAGAAGAGCTGCATGTACTCTCATCCCAAGAAATAAAAGAAATTAAGCCTAAACTCCCTTCAGTCTCCAGCTGAACAGAAGCTTCCATTACCCTTCCCCTGCCTCAGCCACTCAGAACTGAAGCTTCTGAACTGCAGGACCCTCAGTCCAGCTCTTCTCACGCTTGTCCTCCTTTGTTTTGAAAAGGGCACTGTGTCTTCTACAGCTCATTGGAATGCCACTGATGCAATTAGAGGATTGGTAAAGTTCCATTGAACTACTTTCTTTTCTGGAAATAAAGTTTCAGTAACAAAATCAGAGTTTGAAACTGAAATAAAAGCAGGGGCAAAGCTGATCTTTAAGTAGTCTTTAAGGAACTTAAAGGACTCTTGGAGCAAGAAACATGTAGGACTATCATCTTCACTCCTGAGCTGCCTTAGCAGCACAATAAAACCTCTGAGCTAAGTCACACTCATCACACTCAGAGTACATCATGCTCAGATGTGCTAACCAGCTTCAGGTTCCTACCCTGCAACAATCAGGTATGAATGGCCGCCTAAGCCCTGTCCTGCTTCTGGCCACAGCCTGTCATGACTGAGTGCCCAGAGCAGTACCTCTAACAAAGAACACCATCTGCCACTTGGTCTGTTAAAAGTCTACCACTGAGACTTCAAGGCCTGGGCCACCATCTGCTCTTTGCAGAACCTCACCTTGCCTTGTCAGCACTTCTCTCAGAGCTGGGGTTTTCATCACTTACTTCCCACCCTCCTCCTTCCTCCCAGCATTTTCTCAAGTCAAGCTCATTCCAGCATCTCCTTCCTTGAGCTCACATTCTCTCTGTTTAAAGACAAGGAATTCAACCATTTAGATCCAAGCGTCACTGTTTAAACACTGTGACACAGTTCAGTCACAGACTTGATAAGCTTAAAACTGACATAAAGCATCCATACATTAATTTTTGCGTTCATGTAACCTGTGTTTTATCCCTCTTCCCATCAGACTCTGATCAGCCTGATTCAATAATATTCTCTATTCCATTTTAAGAAACAAGCTTTTTTGAACCTCATCTGAAAGAGAGTGGGACCCCCAGGGTTTAAGCCCAAGTGTTTCATGACTGCACATAACCTCGTATCTCCACTGAGCACAAGCCAAAGCGAAGCATTGCCTGGAGTGACAAGCATCTGTTGTCCCAATTATCTGGGACAGGTCTGGAAGAAAACCACACCACTACCATGACTTAACCCAGGAGCTTACAGAGTTGTGCCCTCCACAAGTCACCTCAGGCTGTAGCCATGTGCAACCACAGCCATCACCAAAAGCCCTGCAGGAAAAAGCTGTTCCCCAGCATCCCACCTAAATCTAGCTTCCAGCAGACACTACTTTATAGACACAGGTGAGCCCTTGGAGCTTGTTTCAAACCACATACAGGATCACATATTAGCAGAGTTCCAGGTAGGAGAAGCAAACCCCAGCACAGAACAAATTGTGAATCACCCACTGTTTAAGTGTCACTTCTGAGACTTTATGGGTATTTATTGTTTCGCATCTGCACAAAGAAGCATGAAAGTGTAAATAATTACTTTGATATTTCATATAGCTTGTAATCTGTCAGCCCTTCATGGCTGTTTTTGAAATATTAAAGGAGTTATGGATAAACAACAACCAAAAAAACCAAGTGAGGACACTTTGTTCTTAAAAAACTGAGGTTACCTTCCATCCAAGCTTTCTTCATGCCAAAGACATCAAGAAGTTCATACAAACACTCCCAGTTTGGGCCTACCCACAAACTGTTGGCATCACAAAGGAAACCGCCGATTTCCACCTGAGCAGAACTTCAGAAAATAAAGCTGCCCCAGAAGAAAAAAGAAAAATAGAAAGAAAAACCACTCACCCAACTAAGCAATCAAAAAACCCAACCCTGCAGACTCAGAGGTTCAAGGACAACACAGTTCTGAATAAGCACCTGAAAAGGAAATAGGAGCCATAGGAAATAGGACCATTTAGGGACAGAGGTTACAACCTTTCTTACTCATCTTGACTAAAACTGCTCACAGTTTTTGGGGAAGCTGATCAGGAAGGGTGTTTTCTAGCGACGAGTAACGCAATATGGTCCAAGCTGTTTCCACCTTCTACTTCTTTTCACTCTGCTGAATTTTCAGGTGGGATTTCATTGCTTTCTGTAACACAGCAGAACTGCTCTGAAAGGCAGCACTATAACGTACCTGTTGTTGATTGGGTTTAAATGCTCATTTCTTGAGACTTTAGTTATCAGCAAGATGCTTCAACAGGAAAATATTAATCCTAGAATCACAGGCTGGTTCGAGTTGAAGGGCTCTCAAAGCTCATCTAGCTCCAGCCCTATGCCACAGGCAAGGACACATCCCATTAGGCTCTCCAGCCCCCATAACATCTCCATGGCCTCTGGACTCACTCCAGCAGCTCCACATCCCTCCTGTGCTGTTGCCCCAGAGCTGGATCAGGACTGCAGGGGCGGGGGGGTGTCTCCCCAGAGTGCAGCAGAGGGGAAGAATCCCCCCATGAGCTGCTGCTCACGCTCTGGGGGTGCAGCCCAGCACATGGGGGGGTTCTGGGCTCAGGTGCATGCTGCTGGGTCATGGGGAGCTTCTTGTTAGCCAACACCTTCAAGCCCTTCTGCTCAGGGCTGTTCTCAATCCATTCTGTGCCCAGCCTGTGTTCATGCTTGGGATAGCCCAAACCTAGAGGCAGGACCTTGCCCTTGGTCTTGTTAAACTTCATGAGGTTTGCACTGCCCCACACACAGGAAGGAAGGAAGGAAGGAGATGAAAAATCTTCATCTTTTAACTAGGAAGTATTAAAAAAAGGACTTCTCCTCTCACAATCTGCCATTTAAGCCAGAACTAGGCCTAGTCATTCAATTGAAAAGCACCATTTAAGCACGGACTTGCGAGATACTCGGATCAAAATGCAATGGAGGATTTCAAAGTGGACACATGCTGGCCTGTCTGCTCTACAATCTCATGCCAGGATAAGTCCCCCAGAAGAGCAGAAGCTGCATTATAGAAAACATAGGATCATATCATAGAATGTTTTTTGTTGGAAGGGACCTTACACAGCATCTACTTCCAACCCCCTGAAATCATAATATTAGAAATGCATTGACTGACTTAGGTACAAGTGAAACATCCCGCCCAACACAGCCTTCAGATACAGGAAAGGTCTG
Organism: Forpus xanthops; assembly: GCA_032466535.1. Classification (NCBI taxonomy): domain Eukaryota; kingdom Metazoa; phylum Chordata; class Aves; order Psittaciformes; family Psittacidae; genus Forpus; species Forpus xanthops. The sequence continues at coordinate 11,470 of JASSUY010015738.1, read as the reverse complement.
TCTGAATTTAACAGGTTTGCCTGTTGTGCCTCTTACTGCAATGCCTAACAAAAGCACCTGAACATAAAAACAAGCAAAACTGTCTTACTGGCAGGGCAAAATCACATTTCAATAATAATTTTTCCGCACAGAGATTACAATTCCCTCCCACATACTTACCATCCTGATGTGAAAGCCTGTAAGGAAAGTGATTTGTTTTTCCCTGAGCTGCAATACCCAACTTGTTCAGTTTGGCAAGTGACTGACTTCAGGTATTTCTTGTGGCAAATAGAATTCACAACCCTGTGAGTTTTACTTATTTGCTTAATAAACATTTCATATCTATTATTTAGGGCTTGAGTGATGAGAGCAAAGTTAGCTTCGCACAGAGCAAACTCCTCAAGTTCTGGTTTAGTAAAAAGCCCTGCAGTAAATCCAAGACAAATTACAGGCTTTCCATAACAAATCAAGAAAGGAGTGACAAGAGCCAGCTTTTCAGGCATTGGAAATACTTCACCACCAAAAAAACCTGAGGAGTCAACCTCTGGTCTGTGATGACAAAGGATGAGAAAACACATTGACAGATGAGAAAACCTGGGGATACACTCCAATTCCCTAGTACCTCTAGGCTCAGCACAGCTCCTGCTGCAGGAAAGGTTTTTGCCACTACCATAGAAACAGACTTAAATAAAAGCAACTGAACCACAGGTGTAAGGGTTTATGATCACCTCCTCTACAGGTAAAAGCAAAAAAAAACCCACCTTTTCCCTTTCCCTGCTATATAAGCAGAGGCAGCACATAGCATGTGGGAAGACAGAAGTCTATTTTTGTTGGATCAAGAGCAGAGAATGTTTGACACAGGGCACAGACACAAACAAGATCTTTGGGCTTGTTCAGCCCAGAGAAGAAAAGGCTCCAGGGAGACCTTAAAGCAGCTCCTAGTGCCTCTCCGGGGCTATAAGAAACCTGGAGAGGGGTTTTGGACAAGGGCCTGTAGGGATAGGACAAGCAGAATGGCTTTAGCCTGACAGAAGGGAGTCTGAGATGAGATCTTAGGCAGAAGTTCTTCCCTGTGAGGGTGCTGAGGCACTGGCACAGGGTGTCCAGAGTTGCTGTGGCTGCCCCATCGCTGGCAGTGTTCAAGGCCAGGTTGGACAGGGCTTGGAGCAATCTGCTCTAGTGGAAGGTGTTCCTGCCTATGGCAGGGGGTTGGAACTGGATGAGCTTTAAGGTCCCTTCCAACCCAAACCACTCTGTGATTCTATGCCAAGGCAGAGGTGTCACTGCCTCTTTGACAAATCATAGCTCAAGTGTTTCAAAAGATTTCCTACAAATATGCCTACTAAACTCGTCCACTGCCACATCCAAACTCTACCCATAGGACATAAAACTGCCACTTCTCCTCTTTGATGTAACCTCTTCATAAAGTCAATGTGCCCATTTTATTACATCAAACTCTATAAATTAATATTGCAGGGATTCAAAAGAATAGAAGGCCTAAAGAGTATGTAAAGTAGTATTCCCTAAGTTAAATTAGTTCAGCATTTTTAGCCATATAGCTGGATACATTGATGTGCCTTGGCTGAAAAATTATGTTCCCAAGAAGTTTCTACTCACAGAAGGAAAATGACACCAAGAATAAGCCATTTCTGCCTGAACATCTTTCCTACTTAACCTCCCAGAGGCCAAACAAGAGGGAACCCCTCGCCTTCTCATGATTTATAGTATCATCCATCAAAAGGCTCCAGGGGTTTTTAACAAATGAAAGGCACAAACTTTAAGAAAACAATAATCAAGGGCTGGAGCCAGGACTAACAGAACCAGCACTGAGGGAAAACATTGGCAAGGCTGTCAGAGAAAAATCCTGTCTGGCAGCAAGGAACATTAGTACAACATTCCCAGTGGAGTTGTTAAATTGAGTATTAAAGTTCATGGATTACACGAAGGAAGAATTGAAGTTCACACCCACAGAGCTCTGGAAGCAATATTGCAGTGGCAAGAGGACAGATAGAAGAGCTGACAACTTGTCCCTTAGTTCAGGCTCATCCATCAGCGGCACCACAGGCAAGAACCATCTGAGGGTTTTGTGAAAGTGGATTAGACATCAGGCTGCCCACAGGAACAGCACTCAGCTCCTTGCCAAACAGCCTTCTACAGTACGAAAACACATAGGGAAAAGACCAGGACGAGGATCAGGCTTCCACACAGATATTCCTGAACCCAACAAAAGAGGAGCAGAACCTTGCTGTCGCAACCTGTCACAACCCAGCTGAACCAGATGGTGACAGCACTGCAGTTTGCTCAACCCACAGATGAAGGGCCCTGCCAGTCTTACACAGCACACGATATTCTCATTGCTGTCAGTCACAGGGAGAGTGGCTTTGAGCATTTACAAGTGAGCACAAGGATGAATACTGGAACCTTGGATTGAGTAATCCCTGAACCAGCAAACAGCCCAACAGCAAGAAAACCTTATTAAAAGCAGGTACTAGAGTCAACACAGGCTCCATACCCACTCCAGTTAAGCTCACAAGCCTGAAGCAAAAAGATGCCGCGGGTTGAAAGCACAACAGCTGAGAGATGGAGATTTTGGCAATCCATTACCCTGCCAGGACTGACACAGAATGTGTCTTGATCAAGAGCAAAAATCATGGCCTGTATTTTCAAGAACTGTCCTGAAATGGAAAAAACCCTTGAGAAGCTCTTGGGAGTGAGACTTTTCCTCCCGGAATAGAAACCTTTGTGGCTTTTCAATAACCAGCTGGAAGGAAGTCTCCATCCCCACCTACCTCTCCATGCTATAGAGTAATAGAAGGTCCCTTACATTATGCTGAGGCAGCCAGTACTAACCACCAGCCAAAGCAAGGATGCTATTCAAGCAGACCTGCAGCTCAGTCTCCACATGGGGAATCTTGCATTTTCTTTTGTTTGAGAAGTCAATGCTGAGGTTTTTGGACATATACAACAGACCTGAAAACTCAGATTCATAATGAGGGAAGACTTCTGCTACTATCCAACCACATCAGTCTGTCAGGGCACTGCACATCTGTGAAATACGGAAGGATAAAGTGATCCCACCAACATCCACTTTCTTGTAGGTTCATCATCAAACAGAATCCTCACAGGTAAAATGAATCCCAGGTCACAGCTCTAAAAATACATCTGCAGGGCTCCAGTGGGGTTGAAGGTTGCTTCCCTGAGCTACAATATCTCTGCTCTGCTGGAGGGAAAGCTTTACAGTGGGTCATTAAACCACAACTTCATTTGCTGCACAGTTCTGCCAATGTTTGTTTGAACTGGGAAACTTCCTGAGACACACCGTAAAGACTGATTCCCAAAGGAAGCACAAGAAACAAAACTAATAATGTGCCTGTCTCCACCCAAAAGTGACTTGCTTATATTTGAATATTGGGCCACATAGTCACATTTTTATTCCTTTCTTCTGTGCTACATTAATCACAACTGAAATCCAGGCAAATGTGACTTAACCAGCAACACAAAGCCCCGCTTTCCAAAATCACGGGCCAGAAAGTCTGAAATAACTCAGCCTTTCACCCTCTGAAGAAGGACACAGCCCAGTTCCATGCGCACAACCACATCAACTGCTTTGCCAGCAAAGCCTTGTGCTTCACACCTGGGCTCTTCCACATGCTTTCAAGGGAGCCAGTATCATACCACATGTCATAGACAATGTCCAGCCTGAGGTTACCTTTAAAGTTTTTCTTCTTTTTTCCCCTTATTTATCAGGGCCTCCCAAGTCCTGTGTAGAAAAGGGAAGCCTCAAGAGCTCTTGGAATATTATTTCTGAATTATAATCCTTTTCAACAGCCAAGGTTTAGAGAAGAAAGATTCAAAGGAAAGGGTGAACTGTCCCTGTCACAAATCCATATTTTAATGCTAGAAGTAGTCCCTAAGCAGTTAAAGGATATTTATCAAAGCTTGTTACAAAATGTAAGCTCACACTGAATTCTGAGCCAGAACAGCAAATGTCAAAGCCCAGCCAAATGAGCTGCTGCAGGGAAGAGCGCATTGTTCCTATAGGAATATTTCACCCGTTAAAAGTTATAGGAAGTTTTTGGAGAGCTCTAAACATGTACATCATTTTTAGTTGATTTTATATCTGACAGTTAAGTACCTCAGCCTCATGCAGGTAGCTTAAAATAGAGCTAGTAATTCTTGTAGACTCTAAGAACTTTCTGCTTGCAACTCAAAGGGGCAGACAACTCTTTCTGTAAACCTTATACCTTGAACACCTTATACCTTGAACACCTTATACCTTGGCACTCACTTTCAAATGGAAACTTTTTCAAGCCCCATTTGAAATAGAGCTTCACCAGAAATTTCTTCACCAAGTGTCAGCAAGGTTTGGTCTTGCACAGCCATCACATGCTCACAAAGGAGAAAATGGACAGTCCCAATGGAGGTGAACAGCTTCCATAGAATGGCTTTTTATGTGAGAATTCCAAAGGGATCAGGAAACATTCCCCTGTAGCAAATAGACATAGAAGGAAACAAAGTTCTTGACCATATATTGTTTCCTGTAAACCCCATCTCATTCTTGCTCTCTCACACAGCCCCTCCTGTGTATTTACATTGCAAATGTGACTGTCAGCATCATTAAACTTTTTGTTTGGGTAAACAAGAACATTAATCTCAAAACTATGTCAACAAAATATGCCCATTTGATTGCTTCCCAGCCCATCAACAGAAAATTAGGGTATTATTATCAGTATTACCCGTGCCTGCAGTTTATAAATATGAAGGTTAATAAAGCCATTTCATTCCCTGGGAACAAGTCTAGACTGAGCTCTTTCCAATTTATCAGTCTTTCAGCTGTGGGAGGTAATCTACACTAAGAAACAGTGACCCTATGATTAATAGTAGTCCTGCAGATCACAAACACACCCATTAGATTTCACATTTTATCTGATAAATACGTTTCAGGGGAGTAGCTTTGGAAGACAGAGAAAGCGTGCCACAACTGTGGAAGTCCACTCATTAAGTTCACCAAGAACCACCACTGCCTTCTGCTGGTGCATGGAAGTCATCCAGAGAACAGGTTCTCAGCAGAGAAAAAAGCAGCTAGAAGGATAGTAAATGCTGAAAAGGCCCACCCCTTCACCTACCTATTTGTGCATCATCCATCCCTTCTGGCACCACGGTTTTGCATTACCAGGTACCCAAGAGAAGCAGACTCAGACCTTCCCAGGCCTCCTTCAGGCACAGTCCCATTACCCACTGGTGAACTTTCACGCCCAGCAATTCTCCTCATAAAACCGCAGGCATTATCCACACTAACATCAAGGTTTGGGTCCAGCTCAGGACCCTGATCAGCATCACCTGCAACTATATCCCCTGCAGCAAGTTCCAGAAGTTTAATTACTCAGCAAACAAAGGGCTGGTTTTAGAAGCTCTGAAGTAGTCACCCCCACATACTATGTGATTTGCTAAACCGAGTGTGGAATTTACTTTTGTATCAGCCAGCATCTTATATATTTGAATGATTTCCTATTGCCACCCAACCTCTTGCCAATTTTTGTGCTCAGGCCCAGAGTGAAAGAGGCATCATTACCTTGAACTGTGTATCTTCACCCACAGAAGTTCATGGAAAATCCACCTCTTTCCCAAGGGAGAGTATAGAATAACTACAACTCTGCCAGGAAGAGAGGTTCTGGCATTCGTCTTGAACCCCTGAATTCATCTGCCTGACCCAAAAGACTGCACCTGTCTCGAGCCCTTTGACAATACTTTGTGAAGGGCAATGAAGCATATGGAAAAAAGCAGTAGAACAGAACTCAGCCTTAACTTCTCTCAAGCCAAGCAACAGAAGATGGATGCAAAATTAAATTAAGATCACCTGCAGAGATGTGAGCAAACATTTATTAGAAAAAACTCCACAGCTTCACTCTGCCAGCCCATAAAAGGCAGGACGAAAAGGAATTCTGACCATCTGTGACTGTATATCTGCCTTATCCATGAGTGATTCTCACTACAGGCACTACCTGCTGCAGAAGAGATCAAAGCTGGACCCTAAATCATTTCAAATTAACCATATTGCACAGGCAGAATCTTCCATTCCATCTCCTATATGCAGAAGAGTTAATACACATCACTGACATCCACAAAACCTGTGCTGAAATGTGAGCACACTTCAGACCCAAGTAACTGCGTATGAAGTACCTGTGATACAATCCTGAAGTACACAACTTCTCCTCCAACTTGCTAGCTTGTATGAGGATAGCTCAGCTACAAAAACCCGAAGCATTGCCTGTGCTGGCAGGGATTACTGCAAGTGATCTCAAGGTCCTTTCCAACCCTAACTATTCTATGATTCTAAGACAACAGATGACATTGCTGTAAAACAAAAGTGTCACTCATTTTACACAATTCAGCATTCTGCAAGAGGAAAGAATGGCCAAAGGGACAAGGTAGCTCATGTGGAAAATAAAACTTCTCGTTGCACAAACTCACAGCCACTAAAGTGAGGATGTGATTTAAACCGAGATTTAAACAAATCTTCCTGCCTGGGAGCAGGAGAGGCTGATTATGATAAATTACCTTCATAAATGCAGATCATCCTGCTCTTTCGTATCAACTCTTCAGCATTTATTTTCATTATAGTAAATAACTGCACCTATGCAACCATTTTACAATTGAAGTGTTTGCATAAACCTCCTGCGGGTCAACACATTCCCGGAAGATTCACCACCAAGACACAGTCATTCCTCCTCCAGCTAATGAAGGCCAGCCATCATCAGCTCAGGCTCCTCAGGAAGTATGTACAGAGCTACCTCCTTCCATCACCCCACTTGGGAGAGCTGAGGATTTACATGCAGTCACCACTCAAGGCCCTTTCACCTCTACCTGCTCTAGTTACAGAAGCATGAAACCAGAAACGTGGATTTCAGCTAGGCTGATCAGCCATGCAGAACAGGAATAAAGGGGCCAGGAATGAGAACTACATCATTTAAAGCTTCAAAATTAACCCAAAAACTGGAACATGACTAGAACATGACTAGAACAGTGCAGCTCAGTGGCATCAGCAACACAGAAAGTCTGATCCATGGCTTTAGGGCCTCCTGTCTCACCAGCTCATATCCAAAAGGGCAAGATGCTTCCATGCACAAGAGAAGTGTAATTCCGCTCCCACACAGCACCTGCACTCTCAGGATTTCACCATTTGCAGATGCAAGAAGGCATCATCCAGCTGTCATGGCAGAACAACCATTTGCCATCAGATCAGACACCGCAGCTCAGAGCTGCAGATGAGTGTCTGTGCTTGCCAGAAGCTGTCTCTCAGATTAGAGAGGCTGCTTAGGGCAGCCTGCTCTACACAAAGAAACCTGCATTTCTGTAGTAACTTCTACACATGACACGCAGGCATCTCACTGCTCAGTGAGCAAACAAAGGACAAAGTAGTCAATTGAATCATGCATCAGCCCAAGTCACGGACAGGAATACATATGTACTACTAGTGTGTATAATCCATATCACAGTGCTTCAGCTGGGCTCACTACCAGAGCAAGCTAAGAACAGGAAAGATTTTATTGCCATCCTTTATTCCTAAACTGGCCTGTGATGTGTGGCTCTGGTTGACTCCACTCTGCCATCATGGTGATGGCAGGTTTTGTCAGTCAGGGAAAACTCACTGTCTGATTTTCCATTGAGCTGTCGGACAGCATCACCTCTCTCCCCTGGCCTCGCTCAGCTAACAGGCCATGGAGATACCCAAAATGCAGTTCCTGTTCTGTTGGTGACCTCTAGTGGTGAGTGAACGCAGGCAGGAGAAGACACAGGACCGCAGTACAGCCATACAGGGTGGGATTGATACCTTCTCCCTCCAAGCGGTTCATCTTCCCGTGCAAGCTGCAGTGCACCAGGTCCATACACGCTCAGGGGCAGGAGCTCTCACACAGCAGCCTGCCTTGCCCCATGTCACCGACGTTACTCTTCTCACAGAGCTTATTACAAGCAGTGGGCAGGATTTTTGCTCCTTTTCCCTCCCTAAGGTGAGGAACAGAGATCCCGTGCTCCCCTCCTGAATATGCAGCTTCCTGTGAACCAAGAGGAGTTCCAGGAAAAGGCTGCAAAAATCCCACAGCATAGAGGCATGCACAATAAGGAAGGTTCAGTTACAGACAGAGGTAGGTTTGTTGAGAACAGGGTGGGGAGCAGCTCAAGGGTTCACCACAGAAAGACTACTAAGGGGGAAACAGTAGATGACAACACGGGTGTCCCAGCTCCACCCTGGGGCAGACCCTTCTCATGCCAACTGCCAACTGCTCAGCCAGCAAAAAGTGTAAGGAGCACACGAAGGCTTAGCCTAGTACCCATGTGCATCCTCACTCCTTCCTACGTGGTAACCAGATAAATGAGTCTGAGGTATCCTCTCTGCAGACTGAACATAGAAAAAGAAACATGGACCAAACCACGCAGGAGGGGAGGCAGCAACACCCTGAAATGAAGAAGGATTATGGTTTCTTTGCCAGGCTCAGGACAGGTCAGATCAAGCTCCCATGGGCAGGTCCAGTAACAGGATTTGTGTTTAGACACTGGACTGTGAATCACTGCAACAGAGACAGATATTCAGATCTGAACAGCGGAAGTAACTTTCCCTCTGACTGACAGTAACAGGTTATCACTGCAGCATTTGCTCAGTGAGCAAGTCCCAGTTAGTTGGTAAGTATACCCAACTCACCTCCAAGTATACTGTTGTTTGGGGGCAGGTTTTCCAATAGCTCCCATTTCACTCTCCCTTTAACTAAACCCTACCAATTCAAATCCAGCAAGTGTATTTTAATCAATTCAGCTGATCAGCGACAAAGACCTGACAGTTCCACACTGACTGTAACAGTGATACCTTTGTTTCTTCATGCAGCTCATGATATTGCCAAGATCTTCAACATCAGTGGCAGAATTTGTCCCTCCATCTTCGTCAGCATCAGCCTCCTCCTCACTACTGGTTTCAAGCAACTCCTCTGCCTGTGTAAGACATCAGGGAAAAACTGAAAGCAAGGAATGTATCTGAATGTTAAACATTAGACCTTTATCTATGCTAACCACTGAAATTAGCTCTCACCCTCAGCAAAGAGTACTGAAAAACAAGGAATGGTCTACCAATAACCTGTACAATGTGTTCCAGATGCATTTAAGCCTGGGGCTGTCTTCAGTGTGTGTTTGCAAGAGTTCACTAGCACAGACTGCCTGAAGCTCAGCCCAGCTTTCTTGCCTCCAGATTGCTCCATTTCCCTCATGTGCCCGCTTTATCCCTTAAGAGGCAACAAGGAGGAGTCAGATCTCCACTGCACACTGATCATCTGGAAGCATAAACCCCTTCAATAAATCCAAGTCCTCCTTCGTGTCTGAATGAACAGGGAGTGAGAGATCTGCTTTCCAAGTCAAACTCTTCACAAAGCAGACAGTTTGAGACTCATAGGAAATCTTTACCCCAGCAACACAGACCTCCTTTGCCTACAGCGTGGCACATCCATTGACTAGTTGTCTTCTATCCCTTCAGAAGAAGCAAGATTCCCGGTGGGTTTTTCACCCTGTGAAACAAGTGATGTGCCATGTTCCATCCCTTTTCAAAGCAATGGTACCTCAACTTTGCCCCAAAGCATTGAAAATCTCAGTCCTGTGACTACACTCAGCTCTACTCAAATAGAACAAAGACCTGAGTGTCTGCCACCTCTACAGAAACACACGAGTAGTTTTCTCTGGACTGGGCCACACTACAACAACCTCTCCTTGCACACCATGGAGATAATAGGCTCCAGCTGAAGCCAAGAGCTTCCCAACTCATGCAGCAGAATTTCACTCACCTGCACAAGGAGGACTTAAATTCCTGAGTGGCCTAATCCCACTTCTGTCCTAAAAACACCCCAACCTTGTCATGAACATCACAGGAAACGCGAAAACACTGTGCAGAAGTAGAGTCATTTGCCTGATGTGACGGAGCAACCCAGGCTGACACACTCCCTCAGTAACAAATGGGAAGTAGAGCAGAACTCAGCTGAACAGTATCAGAACAATGAGGGCATTCGGTTACCCACAAACATGACAGCCCAGACCCGTCATAAACACTGAACTGCAGTTGGGATGGGCAACAACCCAGGTGGGCCCATTTCACTGCACTAGTGGGTGTGTCTTCCCAGCAACTACTCACTTTCACACACAGACTTTTGGGGTTTTCTCAGACAAAGCTCTTACGTGCTCAGTTGCCTTCTTTTGGAGTTTGGAGGTGGAGATGTGAATGATGATCCAAATGCTGATCCCAAAAGCAACTGCAGAATAGATGCAAAACCTGTGCAGCCATAAGGGCACTAGGCATGTATAGAAGGAGATCCAGGTGTCCATTGAGTCACTGAAATCTAGAACAGATCACAGCTTTAGCAGGAACAGATTCCAAATGTACATATTAAGAACAAGCACAACAAACCCAGCCATCCCGTACCTGCAGGCTCAGGCCATCAGCTACTCCACAGGCATTGCAGAAAACAGCTTTTGGCTAAAGACATGGCACTACTAGAAGCCTTCACCATCTCAGAGGTGCGCCAAAAAAGCTCCATCTGTGCATCCAAGCTTACAGTTTAGACTGGCTATCAGTTTAACCAGAGTGTCCTATGGAAAGGACAGGTTCTGTTACAAGCAAAGGCAGAAAACACTTGAGCTATGCAAGTGTCGATTCCCTGTGGAACACCCAGGATATCGTACTGGCCTTAGTTTTGCACAGACCCAACATGCACAGATCTCTGGAGCTTCAAAGCTCCATGTCAAAGGGCAAATCACTTCCAAGAGCTTGCTGCTGAGCACAACCATTTCTCGGACACACAAGGTGCCACACTGCTTACAACAGCTTTGACTCAGTTTCAAGGCCAGACCAAAACCTAAGTTCAGGTCACAGCTTTGAGGGGAAGAATGGGGAATGTTGCACAAGCTGCACCAGCAGACCTGGATGAGAGCTCAGACATCCTGACCCTCATCAGATGCAAAACATGGGAGGCAAGAGGAAACAAAGACAGAACACTGAGATCATTTCTGAGAACTGTAACTATTGAAACAGAAAGTTGCTGAAGGCAAAGGTGAGATGTTGTAACCTGGCACTTTTCACAGCACTAGTGGAAAGTTACCAGTGTGGGCCGAGGGGACAAAGAACACGTATTCAAGGAGAAAGGGAAGTGATGACGGCTACAGAAATGGCAACAGAGAAATGTGCACACATCTGGGTGAAAATGAGTTGCTCAAGCAAAGGGGCATGGACAGTAATGTGAGTTCCTGAAGGAACACATAGTCAGGATAGCCATTGCCTGGAAAACAGCATGGTGCTTCATGATGGGAAGGTATCGAAGGAACTAAGCCAAAGTGACCAAAGCGGTATTCCATACCGCAGCACGCCGTGCCCGGCGTGTAAAAATGGAGGGCAAAGAGCCGGCAGGGTGGGGGTGCGCTGCTCGGTCGGGCTGGGTACAGGTGGTGAGCGATCGTATTCTTT
>JASSUY010015737.1:0-17185 GCA_032466535.1 Forpus xanthops | reverse complement strand
CGAATGCCAAGCGCCGGGCCGCGACGGCCGGTGGCAGCACCAAGCGGCGGCGGCGGCGGCGCCGCAGGGGGGTACGGGAGAGGCAGCGGCAAGCGAGGGCACCGGTGGTCTCCGACCCCTGCGGTGAAAGGGAAGAGGCGGTGTTGGCGTTGTGCCCGCCGGGCGAGGAGGAGGACAGCCAACGGGACAGCCCGGCGGAGGGCGCCGCTTGGGGGCCCTTCTGCGGCAAGTCGCTGGAGGAGATCTGGAAGGCGGCCACCCCCAGTCTCACCACCTTCCCGTCCATCCGGGTGCGGGGCAGTGTTTGGAGCCGCCGGAGCCTGGCGGCGGCGCAGCGCCGAGCCCAGCGGATCCTCGGCGTGGACCTGTCTCCCGTGGTGCGGGTGCGCCGCTTCCCCGTGGCGCCGTCCTGAGGCCGCGAGTGGGTTGGTTTTGGGGGGAGGGGAAGGGTGTTGACCGGCTCCTCACCTTCCCCGCGGTGCGGATAAAGAGACTGATATCAGTCACTGTTTACATTGCTTTTTGTCTGGATCGTGTTCCGCTGCTGCACTTTATGGCCCGCTCTGGCAGGGGCCGGACCCCCCGCCGCACGGGGGGCGGCTTGCCGGGCCGCGCAGCCAGGGCCCCAGCCTGGGCTTCGGCCCGTCCCCGTCTTGCGCGGGGGAATGCGAGGGACCCTCCGGCAGGTATCACGCGTGGGGACCAAGTTCCACTTTTTCTCTCCCATTGGGCTACCTCACTGGTCCAGAAGTCCACCCAAGAAGTTAATTTCCAAAGGAACTTACTTTCATGCTTGTATAATAAAGCACCATCTGATTCTTGCTAATTTCCCCTCACCCTTCCCGTTCTCCCTTTTCCGATGGATTGTGTATGCTTTGTGGTGTTGCACTAGTATGTGCTCAGGGTATTTTGAATCCCAAGCATTCCCAACTTTCGGTTTACTCTGGTCAAGGATGCATAAAGAATGGAGATTCAGGACTTGTGGCCATTCTTGATGGTGCAAAAAACTTTAATTTCATGGGCTTAGTGATATATCAAATCGTATCGCGCAGTATAATTGTTACACTTTTGTATCTAAAGTCATTTTTAAAGTTTTCTAGTTGAACCAAGTATTTGTTTCTATTGAGCACCTAAGGATGGAAATATTCTGATATTTTATAACCCTGTTTACTTTAGGGAAGTTCATCTGGTCAACCTAAGTGAACTTAATAAAAGTCAAAGAACAGTGGTGTTTCAGTTCAATGAAACTGAACAGGGACGGGTTCCTCGGTGAAGTACACCATCTAGGTGCTTAATGTTATCGCACTTGGAGTTTGCGAAGAATGTATCTAGTTATTAAAGTGAGGTATAGGTGTCTGAAGGTGAACTATGATACGATGTTGGTGCTGATAGCCAGAAGTCAGTAGCTCGTATGACACAAATCTCACACTGAAGTGCCTCTCTGCAGAAAGAGCAAGACTTGATACCTGATCTCTTCATCACAAAATAGTGCTGGTTGTTATCTCATGACTGTGAGATGATTAATGGTGGGTAATCATATTGAACCTAATTAGCTGCATGTAATTATTTTTATAAACCTCTCCTGGGTTTTACAGTAGACACTGATGAAAAAGTCATGATGTAGCTTGATGATTTTGACTGAAAAATACCATGTTGTCATTCTATGTGATAAGCAGTCTCCCTTTAAACTGATTTATTAAAGGCTTTCTTTAGGTCTTGTGCCTTGCAGTTGGTGCATGAGGAGCAAAAATGCGTGTGAGGGAGAATGTGATTTATTTTCTTTTCCTTAAGAAATAGTAGGTGATAGACTGTTTATGTACCTGGTAGACGAGACTGACTAACCAGCTTCTGTGGTAGAACAGATGACTTAACAACTTGCTTATAGAACGGTTCGGTGACCTAAAATTTCAGATGTCTCTTGACTCCTTATTGCCTGCTGGTGACAGAGGCAATAAGATGGTTGGATGTGTGGAAGCTGCTTGTAAAAGCTTGGTAGTGCTAACCTAGAGCAGCCAGCTTCCTCTAAAACCTGTTAATAGTTTTTAGTTCTTCCTTAGCAAAGCTGCAAAGTTCTTATTCTTCCAAACTAAAACTTAATCTATATCCATCAGGCTTTTGAAACTGTTTACGTAATGTTAGGCTGCCTGCTGATTGCTGCAGTAGTGCCACGTCACATTTCAGAAGTGAATTAAGAAATGGAAGTTCAGGGGTGCATATTATCATGCTGTTTCTCTGGCTAGCTATAATACCTGCTTAAATTTGAAGGTGAAATTGTGTTGATGTAAAACCCAGTAAGATAAGTTGCAGTGTGACCAAATGCCAAGGCTCCAAGTATTTCAGTTCTGACCTTCCACATTCCATTCAAAAACACGTTAAGAGTATTGTTATTAATCCTTGAAGAGTCTTGTTGATTTCAGTGCTCCTACTGTTAGGTTATTTTTAGGTTATAGTGAGAGACCTATGTGAAAAGATGGTAAAAGATAGGCAGTTGTCTTGGGCAGATTCTTCAGTTAACTCATGAACAGGCACAGGATGGGTTAGATCATATTTCAAGGGCAGAGTTAGGGCTGCCAGAGGTATGACATGGGAGACACTGTATTAAATTTGTGCAGCCTTGTTTGGAACCTTATCCCAAAATGTTCTCTGTTGGTACAAAATACAGTGAAGTAACTAACGCTGTTGAGTGACTTGTTGTGTGGGCTGTATGCTTAAGGCTTGCTTATTTTTCTCCTGGTTGTGCTTCAACGTCTTGGTTTTGAAGTGGCAGCTTTTTTGGAGGTATGGTATGATTTACTGATACCCTGTTAGCAAGTTGGATTGAAGTTTCACTGTAGTCTAAACTCCTCTGAAAGCTGCAATTACAGGTTCTTAACTGAGCTATTTCAGTCTGAAGGCAGGTAAGAGGGGGAAATCTTTAGTCAGGTTTTCTGGCAAATTAATGTGTTAAAATAGGTCAGCAAAGGATCTGGAAACAGGGTGGCGTGTGAAAGCTAACAGTTTACAGGGAAGCCAAGAGAGCTAATTTTATCATCTTTTTCATGTGGCAGTCCAGGACAGGATTGTCTGTGGTCCAGCTTTCTCCCTTTTCTCCTCTCAAGCCTCTGTGTTCATCTGAGGAAGCTAAATAATCAGAAAACTAGTCAGTTTTAGGTTTTGACAGGTTAATACTTACTGGCTTTTGTTTGACTTTCTAGCTGTAGACCAGAGCTGAGGGAGTTTGGAAGGGAGTGGATGAAATTGCTGCAGCATAGAGTTAGATAGTTTTAGGCGTGAAAGCCTTAGGGTTTATTCTCCATAAAGGGCTAAAAATGTTGTTGTGCTCTACCTATATATATGCTGTTGGAGAAGATGTAATGGGTTAGATGGACTTCTGGTCTGACTCCATGTGGTTGTTCCTACGCACACACTGAGTGGTGTGAGAAGTGTGATTTGCCTGATTTAACTCGGTGGTTTCGGCATCCTGTCATATGGGGCTCCTTCTGAGACTGACAAAATGCATGCCCAGAACAAATCCAATGTACAATGCCCAGTCTAATTCAGTCAGCAGGGGTGGTTTCATATTAAACAGGAATCTTGTGGTATCCTCTCTTGCCAGACTTCTCTTGCTGTAGCTGGTTCCTTCCCTTATGAGCTCACATCATACAATGGCTTTGTGTACTGGAAGTTGTACTAGTTTACCAAATCTGAATTTTCATCCAGTCAAAGGTTACTGAACTTCAAAGTGCTACAATGCCAAAAAGAGTTGTGTGATGGCCCCAGACACTATCACAAAGTTTAGACCATTGTATCTAGCATGTTGCCTAGTGTAGGTTTTGTGTTCAAGAGGCAGTGCCTTCTGCATCATTGTACAAATACATCATTTGGGACTGAAGCTTGTAAGAGGAGAAAGCAGTGCCTTGGAAAAAAATTTCCTGTATTCTAACGTTGCATAGAAGTTTCCACATCAAAAGGACCAAAGTTTACAACTGGTCCTCGAAACCATCCATTGCTAGCCTGTAAACACCAAACTTTGTGTATGCCCAAACCTCATGTGGAGCATGTTGTATATGCTTGGCAAAGGTAAGACTTGTGGTACTTGGATTTTGCTCTGAATGGATAGGGGATGTTGTGTGTATCTGCACTTCCTTGACCAAAGCAAAGCACAGAGTGAATCCAGTTTATAGATTGCAGCTTTGATACCAAGTAATTTTACGCTTACTTCAAGGCAGGGTCTTGGCCTCCTCATGCTATTTAAAACAATCTATCAGTGCCGAAGTTTGAGTCCAAGTTTTGTATCCATGTGAAACCAGTAGTACTGAAAGCATCTCCTGTTTCCTTTTGGCCCAGTGGACTGAACCAAAGTAATTCAGATTTGTATGAATGAGTTGAAAACACTGATTTTGGGTCAAACAGAATGTTTTGTTTGACTTGAGATGCTCTGGTTTTGCTTGTGTCAACAAATATAGGAGATCTGGATGCAAAGGGCTAGATTCACAGAGCAAATTGCTTCACAGGGATTCATATCAAATGAAATAATAGGTAAGAAATCCTGGACTTTTAGAGACCCAAATTCCAGTTCCCCCTTTCTAGGAGGAACTTTGAAATTCTGAATCCTGAGAACTTGTTATAACAGCTTGAAACATTTCACTCTGTACAATAATATTCACTAAGCTAAGAGAAAATTTGTGAATATTGCATTTTTTAGGAAGCACCTTGCTTCTTCATCAGCTGTTGATTTTCAGTGAACATAACTGTCTTAACTGAGGAAAGACTAAGGCAGACTCACCCCAGAGTGTTCTGTGGGTAGGGGCTTTGCTTGGCAGGGACTCCAGATGTGTACTGCTCATAATGATTTGCTACCAAACTATCATAAGGCATCCAATAAGTATGTTAGGCCAATGAAGGAGAATTTTGGAACACTTCTCATTGTTAATCAAGGCAAAGGCATTTTTCCATATTGTAAAAATAAAGCATATTTCCTCATATTTCCTGCCTAATTATCTTTATAGAATTACCAAAAAAATCTTTTAGTTCTTCTCATTGCTGCCATTTTTTATGTAAAAGGACTTGAAAATTCAAGGTTAATATCAAGAATGAGTCTCAGTTATCCATTTATTTATTGTGAAACTCCCCAGGAAACTACTAAGAAAGCCTTGACATTAACAGAGATGGAAAAAGTAAGCCTTCATTCAGGCAGGTCATTTTTTACTCAAACAGGTGTGCAAGATACCCAGCCAAGCAGAAAATATGTGATTCCCTCTACTGTCCATGGGCCTGTAAGATTCCATTCCAGTTCTCCTTCATCCTCCTTATTTGAGGTTATAGAAGATGAGACCTAACAGCGTTGAAGTTAAAATACTGCTAACAGGAAATCCCTGTCCTGTGAACTACTCTGATCATTCTGGGGTTTTCTCCTCATTGCTACCTCAGGAACACAGATGAGCTGTACCTGCCCCTTTTTTCCTAGGTGAGTTTTGAGGAGTGGGATAGAGTGAACATAATGTAGATGAGAGGTGAAATTCTTGCTCTGACAGTTATTTTTGTGTGTGTGTGTCTTGTGTGTAGCTTACTGCTGCTTTCCACCTCCTCAGTCTTCACTGTCTTTGCCTTCAGCCATCTGTAATTGCTTGTTATTTTGCTTGTGCAGCTGAGCAGCCTATATATCAGCTTATGTTGCCCATGCCAAATCAACTTGCTATAGGATGACCTGTAAAGATGGAGAAGACACATTCACAAGTGCATGTACTAAGTGTTATGCTAACCTTACCTTTGGGCAGCAGTGGACTTCATTCAAAATGCCAGATGCTGTTTCCAAACAGATGATATTTCCTGGATGAGAGGTAGGAAACAAAACTGAAAGAACCTGGTGTGATGATTCTTTGTGATGGAGTCTGCACAAGCCAAGATGCCTTTTCATAGACTTTCTGAAAAGGAAGAGAAATTTTTTTCCGTCTCCCCGTGAATCCATACACTTATATTCTAAAATGAAAGTGCTATGTTTTTATAGTTTGTTGCCTTTTGTTTTTGTTCGTTTTTTGTTGTTGTTGTTGTTGTTGTTTTGTACGTTCCAGGGTTGTTAAAAATAATTTGTAACTGAACTTGTCCCATGGCTCCATAAGATAAATGGTGAACAATGAGCATATAATTCTAAACTAACTGTGCAGTGTCAGGTTGTGTAGGAAGCTGACACAACACATTGCAGCCCTTCTAAGGACATGTGTCTCCTCAACTACAGGGTGATAGTGGCACAGGTTGGGACCGGTGATACAAGTTTTCTTGAAACAGAGCAGAAAGAGGGGGTAGGGCATGGGCTGAGTTGTACTTACCCTTCACTCTACCCAAGCTCCAGTGTAAGATTCCAAATACAAAGGATTTCCAAATTATGCAATATATATGTGCATAGCAAAGACTAAATTTTATAATATATGTAATAATTGATCAAAGCTTGTAATTGGTGTCTGTGTGTGCACATACAAATGCACCCACACCTCTTTGTCATTAAGAGATCTTTTTTTTTCTAGTTGTAATTTGTCCAATACCATTGTATCCCATATATATTTTAAACATGCCCCAAATTTTCATGCTATACAGGATCAGCAAAACTGTCCCAAGGCCACAGCAATCTTTCTTGCAACCTACATTGTTCTTTCCAGTTATCCAGAAACCACTTTCCAGTAGGATTTCTGTGGACTTCTGCCTTGGGTTGAATCTACTAATATAAGAATTTGTGGCATAATCTCCACTTAGTACCTGCAGTCCTGGGAGATGATGAGGGAGTGTCATGGTTTAAGCCTCTATAACTCATGCAATTGCTCTCTCACTCCCCCCTCTTTCTTCCTTCCACTCCTGGAGGGATGGGAAGGAGAATAAAAAAGAATGCAACCCCCACAGGTTGAGATAAGAACAGTTTAGTAACTAAGGTATAACACAAATCACTACTGCTACCACCATTAATAATAAAAGAGAAATACAAGGAAAGAGAATACAATGCTCACCACCCAATACCAAGCCAAACCACACAGTGCCCCTCCACTGTTCCGGGTCTCTGCTCTCCATTTTACATCCTGGGCATGACATGCTGTGGTATGGAATACCTCTTTGGTCAGTTTGGGTCAAGTGTCCTGTGTCTGCTTGCTCCCAGCTTCCCCTCCTCCCTGGCAGAGCATGAGACTCAGAAAGTCCTTGGTCAGAAAAAAACATTACCAAGCAGTAACTGAAAACACTGGTGTTATCAGTACAGTTCCCAGGACCAAAATCAAAACCACAACACTGCACCAGCTACCAAGAAGGAGAAAAATGACTACTACTGCTGAACCCATGACAGGGGGATTTCACTCCTCCAGAGGAATTGGTCCATTTTTTCTTTTACTCTTCCAGTGATAGTTTGATAGAGGAAGCAACTGGGAACAGAAAAATCTTAAAACCAGTCTTTTGTCTTAGCTGGAAGACTGAAGTGGCATTCCTGCTGCTGTTGAGTGGCCATCAGTGGGAAGGGTCAAACAGCTCATGCACAAAATGCCTTCCACTTAAGTACTTTTTCCAGGAAGAAAGCTCTTCCTGTGAAGGCACAGGAATAGTGCTGTGCCGAATCTGAGTGGGCTTTGATGTGGCTGTAAATGTCAGGGGTGATTTTCTTCATATAAATTCTCAGTTGTTCGTACTTTAGTTATCCTAAAGAGTAGATAGCTTTTCATCCATAGACCTTTTAAAGAGCTCAAAGCTTACATCTTTCAAATGCTGCCTGTGCTGTTTTTCTTAAAGATGTATCCATTGCTCAGGAAGTTGTGTGTGTGTGTGTGTGTGTGTGTGTAACATAGAATAATTCAGGTTGGAAGGGACTTAGTGAGGTTAACCTGGTCAACAGCATCCTCCATAAGCGAACATGGATGAATGATGTCTTGAAAATTGGTCCTTTAAAGACATCTGAAGTACTCTTCTTAAAAAAGTTGGTGAAGAAATAGAGAGGAAATTTAATCAGAAACAAGAATGGGAGGGAAATATCCTGGGTTGAAATCTACAATGAAAAAATAAGGTACCAATCTTTGATATTCTGAACTTTGTACATAATGATCTTAGTGTCATTTGGAGCTTTTTATCCTCTTATCTACCCAGGATGCGTAAATTAATGCTGCTGAGCAGAACTGTCCCAGTACTTATACCGCTTCTGGACGAGTGCTTAAAGGTAGAAGACAAAATTCCTGTCAATTCTTGTTGAAGTTGTTCCATCTACTTCAGTGCCCTTGTTTCACAATCAGTGTTTTCCTGCAGTTCCATGTAATTTGACAAAATTCCCGAGTGCAGTGGGTTGTGCTACAGAGAATATACCCTAGCTGCTCTTAAAACACATTATTTGAATACTGATTAGATCTATCAAATTTGCTCATTTATTAGCAATAAATAATGATCCTTTGTGTAAGAACTGTGCATAAATTACTTCCTTCTGCACATAAATTTCACCTTGTTGTCCAGTATTTAATGGAAGCTGTTTCATCCATCTTTTCACCAGACCAGGTGTCTTTAATATTCCCCTGACGTTTGTATTCTTATGAGTTGGCTTAACATTTTTGTCATCGTCTGTTTCCTCACATCCAGCTTCCTTTTCCATATTTCCGACGTATGTAAGAATCCCCTTCCTATTAAGAAAAAGGAAGTCATAATCACAGTGATCACATGCTACTTGGAAAAATCTGAATGAAGCAAAACCTCAAGGATTTTGGAGGACTGCCTGAAATGATCTTGAAAAATGAAAGTTTGAGTTAATGAAAAATGTCCGATTTAAAAGAAAAGGAAAGCACAAAGCAGTTGTTGCATAATTTATTTTGTTGATGTTTTTATCAAACATCTTCTATTTTTGCAAAAAAAAAAAAAGTCTTCCATTAAGCTAAATGTTTGGAAACTTCACTTTTTTGGCAAAAGTAGAAAAGATAATGGGGGTGGAAGCTGCCTAGACTTGCTTTTTAGTTATTATTTGAGTAACTTCAGTGTTTATAAATGCAGAAGAGTACATCAATGGGCACTGGGAGCACAGTTACTTTGAGTGTTATTCTCCATGATTTGGTGCCTCTTCCAGGCTCGGTAGGTATGTACCTAAGGGAATCATTGAAGAGATGAGCTGGTCAGCTGGGCACTGGCTGGACAAGAGGGTCCTTGGGTTAGGTCCAGTTTGCATGCATGACAGAATATTAGGATTACCATGTCTTCCCTGCTGATGCTCAGCATCTCCCATCTCTCTAGGCACTCCTTCCTTTGGAGCCTGGGTCCAAAAGGCTGTTGACTTCCTATATGGCATAGAATTTTCTCTTGAGCACTGAGTATAAAATACCACCATTTCAGAATTGCAGCTCTCTGTCTTGCCTCACTGGAATGCTACATAATAGCAGGAGCACTAGACAAGGAAATAATATTTCATGTCAGCAGTGTTGCTAATTAACATGTAAATCATTTCACTCACTTTCCTCCATCACAAGATAGGCTTCAAAAAAGGGAAAAGATTTTTAAATGATATATGTATGTCTGCAACTTTTGTGAGTCACTAGATTTCATGCTTTTCAAGTTTTTCTTTGCCTCCAATAAGAACAGAATTTCATTTTAATTTTAAATGATAAATAAGTTTTCTCAGTCTAGGAATAGGGACAGTAAGAAAAAACATCAAATACCATGATCCTGGCAATAAAATCGCAGAGTTGGCAGACGTAGGTCAGAGAAGACAAGGCTTGGGAGGGAGCCAGGGCCTGCCTGTGAACAGGAGCAGCAGGCTGGAGACAGTTCTCTGGAATCTGTCTGGGCAGCAGGCACCCTAGGAGATGAGAGAGTCATGCAGAGAAGCAGCTTTTTGCTGCTATGGGAGCAATAACATCAGAGCTTGTTTCCACTTAAAGGGGTTTCCTGCTAGAACTGCAACTGGCAAAGCCTGCCCATGAAGATGAAAGTTAAACAGCTTCCCAGGACGGAGGTAACATGAGCACAAAGGAGTTGCTGCGTGTATAAAAGCATCCATATCAGAGGTTTTGTTGGCATGGTTATGGGGTTTTAGAAATGAGTGTTTGGTTGTTTTGTTTTTTTTTTAAATTGATGGTGAGCAAGGCTGTAGGAAAGGGAGAGGACACAGGCACCACTGTATGCAGCCATGATTTGCATATTTCTACCATGATTTTGAACAGCTCTAATGAGGTCATAGTAGGATTCCCTAGGTGTTGGGACCTGTTGGGAGGTGCAGAGGACCTTTGACAGCAAAGCAGTCTTCTACTACTCCCATGAAAACTGGGAATATTTATGGGAATTCACTGTAAAGCCTGTAGGTTTGCAAAACCTGAAACTTATCCATTCCTGGCTCTAGGCTTCTTGTGTGCAGAAGCCCCATCAAATGTACTAGTTGTGATTTTAGGTTGCTGTCTGGGTCATGGATTTGAGGTCATGTTCAACTATATTATCTGTCCATATTCTTTTCATCTTGGTAGCTGCACTTTAGAAATAAATCATTTGGTCTGTGCTTAGGAAGACCAAAGTTTCAGGGTACCTTCTGGTGGACCACATTAATTCAGTTCAGCTGATGTCAGTCTGTCTCGACTAGATGAAGGAAAGCTTGGATCCACGTGATAGTATAATGCAAAAATTTAAGCTTACACCATCCCATGCAGGTTTGGAGTTCAGCATTCACAAAACCAGCATGGGTGGTAGATGGTGCTGGGCTTGAGCTCAAATCAGATGCAGGACTGATCAACGGTGTAGGCGCAGCCAGAGAAAGGGCTGGCTGATCATGGAGAGGAGAACATCATCTGAGGGTGAAATAGATTTCACAGATGGTTGCACCCTCTTACTTGCTGGTGCCTGCTGTATGTGCTGGTGCAAATTGCGGAGTTGGGCTCAAAGGCAATGACTGCTGCCTAAGTAGTGACCTACTTAGGTGGAAAGCAGCATGTGAATGTGGTTGCTAATACCTTAGCTAAGTGTGTTTTAAGTGAAGAGCTGCTATTCCTCCACTCATCTGATGAACTGCTCATGCTTTAACCAGACACTTATTTTTTACTGTCTGCTCTGGTACCCATCAGAAGGATCCACAGCATCCAACTCGGACACAGATACGTAAATCATAGTATCCTCCTGTAGGTTTTGAAAAGCATCAACCTCCCTCCCCTAACTTTGCAGAGAGCACAGATGTTCACTAACATTTAGGTGTGAATTAACTGCCTAAGGCTGTGTCTGCATAAATGTTTTGGTTCAAAGCTATAGAACTGTTTTGAAGTGAACTTCCTGATTACTCCCACTTACCGTGCATTGATTTGGTATGCAAAACAGTTTTGATGTATTTGAGCTTGAGTCCTTTAAGAGGAGACTTAACCAGAACCTCAGCCCCAACTGTAACACTGTATTTGCTGTTCTTCTGTATAATTTTCTCTTTCCTTCTTTTCTGCAATGGTAACATACATGCCATCAGCATCTCAGAAACCATAGAATCTTAGAATAGTTTGAGTTGGAAAGGGCCTTAAAGATCATCTAGTTCCAACCTCCCTGCCAGGGGAAGGGATGCCTCACCCTAGAGCATGTCACCCAAGGCTCTGTCCAGCCTGGTCTTGAACACTGCCAAGGACTGAGCATTTACCACTTCTTTGGGGAGTGCAGTCAGAGGCCCTGGGAAGTGAATGCAATCCATTGTGGGGGCTGGAAGAGTACCAATGCAGCAGCGTAACCCAGTGGCAGTACCAATAGGCTGCTAACTGCTGAATGGTACCTCATTAAACTGGTAAGATGATGGTCTTGCTCTTGAAGGTTCAAATGCCTGGGGTTGGCAGAGTTGACATATCTCCAGTGTGGACAGCTCAAATCAGTCTTTGAGTGGAAGCTGACCACCCAGCCTGTTCAGGATCAGGAAAATGTTCAGAAGGACATGCTTCTTCTTGCACTGCTTTGGGGCCATGGAATCCATCAAAGAGCCATTCAAGGATATATCAATGGACATGCCTTTTGATCCTCTTCCTCACCAGAATAAGGGGAAGAGCACCAATGGACCAGCTTCCAGCTACACATGCATGGTGGGGATCCAGCTCCTGTGCTATATGTCTGTGTCTAACCCCTGAATTTGCCCCTTCCTGATTTCTACAGGGTGACCCCATCATTTAGAAAATAACTATTTCCTTCAGGTTTGTGTATCAGAGCGTGGCTTCTGGGTATGTGAATGCACAGGAAACGCAGTACAAATTTAGCTCAAGCAAAAGAAGTCCCACAGCTTCAGCTAAAAGGACTCTCAAATTGTAGAAGGGTGTATTAACAGACCCTGCAAAACTATGGAACCCGGCAGACCACAGAACCGTGCAAAAACAAGGCAAAGTATTTCAAGTTAAACTACTAAGAGATGGGGTAAAGACATGAAACCTGTCGGTACTCTCTGGCTTGCCTTGTATATGAGGAATGAAGTAACTCCTGAGCTCATGGGTGCTTTTGGCACAGATGCCTGGGCAAAGCTTTTTGAAAATGGATTTGACTTGTGACCACAGCACCATTCCTTCACTCACCTACTCCTTGCTATTTCAGCTTTCTCTTCCCTCCTTCACACCTCTCCTTTCTGGTGAGCTGGAGCCCAAAATGGGAGAGGAAGTGATAAATGCAAATTGTCTCAATGTGGCTGAAGGCAGGAGCTTTCCTTTGGCCTTTCCAAGTCCCACAGAACTGACACCAGGGCTGCGGCTGCATCCCAGGCAGAATACACTTCCCCATAAAACTGTGCTCACCAGCTGTCAATACCGTTGAAACCACCGGCATGTTAAACACCTTGTTACTCGTGGCAACCATTTTCTGCTAGTCTAAATTTTGTACTTTTAGAAGGTGGGGGTGGATAAAGTAGCGTTTCTAGTTTGCTTAGGAAACTCCAGTGTCCTTGATGCTCCTGCAGAGGCCAGTCCACCCTCTGCTGCTTTTGCATATCACAGTCGTGGTCAGTGATTTAACAGCTCAGCTGCCCTGAGTACAGACGGTTTTCCAGATCCCTGCCATAACCCAGTCTTTCCCAGTTCTGGTACCTGTGAGCCAAGCAGCACACACAGCCTGTCCAGGCATGTGGCATGAGCCCTGTCTCTCCTGCCCTCTGTTAGCCAGCCCCTCAGCCATCCTCGTTGTCCCTCATCAGATTTATTTTGTCTAGCTCTGAGGCAAAAATGGCTTACTGTTTTCTAGGGACAGGTACGAGAGAGAAGTTCTCAAGAGAAAAGCACTGAGTACCAGAACAAATCACCAAGAGTAGAATTCTGTGATAAACCGTTCAACACATATAGATGGTCTGAGAATAAAATTGTCAGAAATAAAGAGCAGCAATTCCAATCTGTCTGGTTTTCTATTTGGTTGCTGTTCTAGCACCTGCAGAATAGGCAGATGTTTCCTCAGGAGTCATAACCTACAGGGCTTGCATCCATAAAGCACTGAGTGTAGCGCATCTTATGACTCATAAGTGACTTCTCAGGGACTTCTCAGTTCTTGCCTCCCATAGTCTACAGTTACACGGAAACCAGAGCCTTGTTGCTTCGGCATAGTTTCTAATAATTCAGAGGATTTAAAGATCGCTATTGGAATACATTGAGTTTGTGAGCACTGCTGGAGAGCCTTTTAGCTAATGCAGGACTTAACATGGTGAAGCGATGTAATTCCTATTTCATCCTATAAAGTTAGTTACTGGGATATGTAATACTGACATGTTTAGTTTTCAAACTTTTATACTCACATGTGAACGTTTTGGTCTCTGCAAGTCAACAGGCCTGCACTTGTGCAGAACGTAGTTTTTTGCTACAGAAATCCTGGGAAGTACCAGAGGCAGCCGGTGAGGTGCTCAGAGGTTTGCCCAGCTCCTTCTCCACTGTCATGTTCCTCAGCTGCCTGGCCCTAGCCAGAGGGTTCCAACATGCTTGAAGGGTTTTTTCCTCTGAACTTGGCCAAACCTGCTCCCATCCCAGTCTTGGCAAGATGACATGAGGCACCCAACAGCATGGATGCATGGCTTTATAGGTGTCCTGGCTTAAACCACAACAGTAGGACACATTGCTTCCTAACACAGAGTAAACTTAGATGTTTTTCAACTTTGCTGGCTTCACTTTCAGCATCAGCTGAGGTCATGGTGTTGAGGTTCAAGACTGAACACAAAACGATTGAGTAAATGGAACTCTAAGTGCCAAACCCACATATCCTTAACAGCCATGGACATTTTTAGTGGCTTGATATCTCTCACCCAGGATCCTTTTTTCTGTCCTAGCTGGAGGCTCCAATTAAAGCGTTGCTCGGCTTGCCACATGGCTCCCTCAGAATTTGGTTAAAGTTGGATTAATTGGTTGGTGCTCAGCACCCCTGTCCTCTCACCAGATCTTTCTGTGATGGTGGCCAAAAGCCTCTGTTGAAACTGCCAGTTCCAGCACCCTTTGGTTTTACCTTAAATCCGATTCCTTGCTTATTACCCAAGCCAAGCATGTTTATGCTGCAGTGACTAAGCATCTTCAGAGAAACAGCTTTTCTGCCTATCCCACAGGATTTTTATGGGCTGTTATTTTGTCTGTGATTTCAGAAAGAGTAATTGGGTTATATATTTTCTCTTTTCTGTTCCTCTCAGAACATGGTCACAGGAATCACCTACTGTCCTGCTGTCCTGGTGATAGGGTGCAGAATGTAACACAAACAGCATATTTCTTTACTTCCAAAACCCTGTCCCGTAATGTATAACAATTTTAGCATTTTCCATTTCATTCCCTGCAATTGCAGTTTTGATGAGCCATATCTCAGTAGGTATGGAAAGAGAAAAGCAAATGTAGTGTGTGGGGCTGCCCTCTTTCTTGGTTTGGCACTCATGTGCATACTTCTATTGAGTTCTTCAGTTGCCAGACTCCTTCCAGCCAAGGCAGCACGGGTATTTGTGCTGATTTTCTGGCTGTTACCACATTCTCAAAGACTGTTCTTCAAAGTATGTATCACTGAATGATTCATTGCTCTTTCATCCTCCTTAGTTGTCAGTCTGTAGTTACCCAGCTTTTTGCATGCTTACACTGTGCTTCTTTAATGCCTTTTCCACGCTTGTGATGAATTGTGGTGCCCAGTGTGATGCATTGCCTTCTGTCTGCAGAGAAATGTCAGTGTGACATCCATGGATGACACTGGCTCAGGAAGGAGGTGTGAGATGCTCACCTGATCTGAGTGCTCATCTTCTGTGTCTGTCCTAAACATGGGGAAGCCACTGTGGTCACTGCGCAAGCTCTGAGGCTTGGAGGCATTTCAAAGTGATGGAGAGGAATAGTTCATGGCTACAACTGTTGTTCTTTCCCATAATTTATTGCCATAAGACTTGACTACACACCTCAGCCAGCTTAAACAAAATAGACATGTGATATATTTATGCACTAGTGACATCAAAGAGCACAACTGTTCTTTTCTGATTCTATTCCCAGTCCTTGTCCATCCCCATGGTCTGATCCCAGCCACCTGCTGATGCACGCCATCTCCCTCTGTCCAAGGCTGAATTCCTCAGCACAGGAGATAAGGTATCCTTGGTCACTGCCATCCTTGCCTGTGTAG
Organism: Forpus xanthops; assembly: GCA_032466535.1. Lineage (NCBI taxonomy): Eukaryota > Metazoa > Chordata > Aves > Psittaciformes > Psittacidae > Forpus > Forpus xanthops. The sequence goes on along the minus strand of JASSUY010015737.1, from coordinate 1,666 downwards.
TGTCATACTGGGAAGCCATTACTGACATCACATAGCCAAGTAGGCCCTTCAAGAATATAGTTTTGGATACAGTAACTTGGAACAAAGAAAAATAATCCACAGGAAAAGAACCACAACAGTGCAGTATCTACCTGCACTCTGGGTGGTGAAAGGCATGCTCCAGTGATGATAATCCTCTGAGATAGTGTTGTATTTGGCACTCAGACACTTGTGCGGTCTGTGTTTTGGGAATCCTTTAACAAGATGAGGAAAGAGTTTCCAATCAGAAAGGAAAAAATGACAAAGCCAGGAGTGAAAATTCACCTTGCTTAATTAATGGTGTGTCCATGTTTATATCCTCCATAAATCTTGCCAAGGAAGGGGCCAGTCATTGCTCTGCTGCTCACCTTTAATCCCCTGTGCTCTTTCTCTGCAGACTCAAAGTCCCAGAGAAATATTAATTATCTTCAGAATTTATGTTTGGTTTTATTAGTGGGAGAATTCTTCTGTTTCCTTAAATTCAGAGCAAATGAATCACTCTGTAGTGGAAGGCTAGGGCATGAGGCTGAGGAAGAACGAGTTCCTTGGTGTTGTCAACTAGAGAATACACCCCCCAATACCTTTTAGTAAATATTTGTGCATGAAGCTTTTCAGTGTCTTTTGCTATAGTTAAAACACTAATAGTCCACACTGCCTAAAAGTATCTTAGGAGCTTGTCAAGATTTAAGATGATTTATTTTTATCTTAAATCTAACCATGTATCTTCTTCCATTTGCTATTTTGATATTTTTATTTTAAAGCATTGAAAATTGGATAAAAGCTCAAGCTAAACATTTTTAAATTGAAAAGGTAGCAATTTTTCATATCCTCATAGCCTAAAAACGCTTCAGTATATATTTCACTTATCAGCACGTAAACAGAACACATTGTAGAACCCTTGTTATGTGTGAAATGTTTTGATTCAAATAACTGATAATGAATAGCAGTAGATATATATGTATGGGTGTATATATATATATATATATATATATATATATATGTAAAGACAGATTTGATATGTGGCGACTGTAGCACCTCCCTAATCAAATATCATTCAGTTACAAGTCATGGTGCATCTATGCTCTGAAAATAACATACTTTATTAAGACATTAATACCACAGATGGGTAAAATAAATATCAAGTTTTGGATTTTTTACACATTTGACAAGATGCGATGGATTGCCATTTTCACTCTTACCCTTTAGAGAACAAGTAGTGAATTGATCTCTTATTTTCTTATAGAATCAGAGAAGCATTCTTACATCCAGAAAAAGAGATTGTGAAACTCCCAAAGTTTGCGAGGAATCTGGAAGACAGATACAAGATGTGTAAACACGCTGAACTGACTTTAAAAGCCGATAAATTTCAATCTGTATGTGCCCATTCAAATCCATGTATAACCTTGCTATGGCAACAGCATTGTGGGGAGAATTAACACAGAGATAGACTTGGTATCACTTTATGTCTTGTTTTAGACTGCTCAAAAAACAATAGCAACAGAATGGAAGTGCCCTTTGTGCCAAGAACAATAAAGTGGATGCACAGAGTCTGAGAATTCTTGGCAACAAGTACCCCTGTCATGGGTTCAGCAGCAGCAGTCATTTTTCTTTAAGCAGTAGCTGGTGTAGCACTGTGTTTTGGATTTTT
>JASSUY010015736.1:21933-38466 GCA_032466535.1 Forpus xanthops | reverse complement strand
ATATTATCTTGAAAAGCAATTTTTAATCCAGTTTTCTTGAATCTTAGTAAGCTGACAGTAGCATTGGGCCTGGTTGAGATGGAGTTAATTTTCTTAATTTTCGTCATAACAGCTCTCATAGTGATGTGTGCTGTATTGGAATCTAGAAAGATTTGGGATTATTTTTCATTATCCTAGTCTGATTTAATTAGTAATAAATTAAGCTTATTTCCCCAAGTTGAGTCTAGTTTGCCCTCTATGGAAACTGGTGAGTGATCTCTCCCTGTCTTTATGTTGACCCATGACCCTTTTGTTATATTTTCTTATATTTTTTCTCCACTGTCCAGATGAGGAGGGGAGTGATAGAGCAGCTTTGGTGGGCAGCTCTTGTCCAGCCAGGGTTAACCCACTGCACTGGCACTTCCTGAGTTTTTCATACTCTAGGTAGTTTCCACTAACTATTGTCATCCATACTGTGGTACATTACCATGACGTCCAACTTTGCTGACAACATTCAGCCCATTCACCTTCACTGTTTCCCCACATTCAGTCTGTTCACAGCTGGTTTTTTTGTCAGTGTACTTGTGCTCATTTATCTTCTTTCACCCACCCCTAGGCAGAGCCATCCTACCACTCCTTCCCCTCTGGGCAGCAGCTTAGCGTAGCCTTTTTAATCTCTCATCCTTCTCCCCACTTCACTCCTTCCTCTTTGATGGACCAGCTTTGCATGCCTGACATCATCCATCAGCCATGCATACTCAGCAATGCCAGAACTGCCTTCTCTGATATCACTGTTTAAATCACACCATCCTGAAATTTTTCTAAATGGATCAGCAATTGTCCCCTGCATTCAGACTTCACCCAGCTATGTTTGTAACACAAACAGTGTATACAGATATGAAAAAAGCTTTTTTGTCCTCATTCTATATGGTTGTTTGAAGAAAATGTGAAGTGTATTTCTATGTTAAACATGTTTATTCATACATGCATATAAATCTCTCTTTCTCTTTCATATATATATTAGTCTTTCAGTGCTCCCAGAAGGGCATTTATGTATTTGGTTACAGGACTCATCTTTTTAGTTAAAGAATTTTAATAAAAGACATTGAGAAACTAGGATATTGGGAAGTTTAAATTACTGATAAGTTGGTATTTCTGCAGTTTCCAACTGAAGCGCTTAAATACTCGCCATCTCTCACAGTAGATGTCTTTGGTGTTTTGTGGAACAGTTTCAATTTCCCCATTTGTACATGATTTAAATAACAAGGTTGCAAAGCTAAACTAATTCTTCTGACTTACTGAAATGCTATGATTATATGTTTATGCAACCACCCAGGCAAACAAAAATGAACAGTAGATAGACAATTCAGTTTTTACACCTTAGGGTACGATTTTAACTGTTTATTCAGAGTAACTTGCCCATTTCTAAAGCTACATACCATTTTAGTCCTTCCTATTGTGCGTTTAGGCTTAGGAGCAAAAGGTGTTTATCAGTGCCTGGGAATGAAGCTCACATAGTTGCACTGGGCACAAATACAAGCCTTACTGAGGAAATCGACTTGTCTTATCACTAACTGGTATTTCCACTTGCTCATAATTGTATGAAAACATTGCTGGTTTGCTCAGGGTTTGGGCTGAGGCTTCTTTCTCTCTATGTATTTTAATTCTTCATGTTTCCTAGGATGCTCTAGGTCCTTTGGGATAAGAAAGTTTAACAAATCATTCTGGTCCCCATGAGCCTCCTCCATTACATTGTTCATGCTCTTCCCTCAGGCCTTTACTTGTGGTGAATTTTACAGCACCTACCTCTGAGTCCAAGGGAAATGGTCTGAAATTTAAAGACATCTGCTGTTCTAATGCAGCAGATCAGTAGGGTGTCCTGGGTTCAGCAGCAGTAGTCATTTTTTCTTTTTCGAAATAGCTGGAGCAGCACTGTGGTTTTGATTTTTGGCTTGGGAACAGCACTGATAACACCAGTGTTTATAATTATGGCTTAGAATGTTTAAGCTGGCAGAGGACTTTCTGAGTTTCATGCTCTGCCAGGGAAGAGGGGAGCCGGGAAGAAGCTAGGCGGAAACAGAGACAGGGCACCTGACCCAAACTGACAAAAGAGGTATTCCATACCACAGCACGTCATGCTCAAGATGTAAAACAAAGATCAGAGACCCGGAAGGGTGGGGGGAGCGCACTGCGTGGTTGGGCTTGGTATTAGGTGTTGGGGGGGTGCACTGCTTGATTGGGCTGGGTATACTGGTGAGCTGTTCTATTTTTTTCTTGCATTTGTCTTGTCATTATTATTACTGGTGGTAGCAGCAGTGATATGTGTTGTACTTTAGTTACTGAACTGTTCTTATCTCAACCTGTGGGAGTTGCATTTTTTGATGTTCCATCCCATTCCTCTGGGCCTGGGGAAGAGGGGGGAATGAGTGAGAGAATGACTGCGTGAGTTTGAGCGCCTTAAACCATGACATAGGGTCACCAGAATGATATTGTCCATGCATGCAGGAAGATGGATGCTTGAGGCACCTGATGTTACAGGAGGGATTCATTTGTCTTGATGTCCTTAAGAACAAGCCCCAAGAAATGTATCTGGTCAGGCCCCCTCTCCCTAGCAAAGTGTCTGAAGCTTGTGGATAATGGTGTGGTATTTCACCAAAACCCACTTATTTAAGGAAGATTGCCTTCTGTGTCCAGGAGCTTCTTATAAAGTGACTTCAGCATGTAATACATTTTTAGTAGAGAAGAAACTCAGTGCCTTCCCCATTATAAACCTGCTCACCATCCCCAGCAGGAGCAAGGCAGGTCACTGAGACCCTATTAACCAATGGCTGGCAGCTAATTGATTTTGCAGTTGTGTATCAGTGCTTGCAAACAATAATTTAAAAGCTAATTTGCTTCATACTCTTAATATCATAGGCAGTTTTGTATCCTATCCTACAGAGCCTGAGCTAATCACAGTACATCATTTTTACTGCTGTTGGCCCCAAAACTGGTCTTTTATAAATTCGTACTCTTTAACACTCTTAATCCAAATGCAAGAAATAGCCCTCCAGCACCAGTTGTCTCATGGAGACATCAAGGGAGAGTTTTCAAAACTGAAGCCACTTTAGGGTAGTTTTAATGAGGCCGTGTTTGTTAAAGCATGACTGACAGAAATAATAAGTTAACATTTGTGAGGAAACCCTCAGAAATTGAGCTACAGCAGGCAAAAAGCCAGCAGAAATTGTTGTGCTGTTGAAAAATCTCCTAAAATAGCTCCCTAGCTCAGTCTAATGCAATTGAAGTTACCGATGTACATAATATGAAAACTGGGAGCTCTTCCTGTTAATAACCACTGTGTAACTGAGGCAATCCATTTCATTAATTTAATATACACTTCCATATCCCTCAATAATAGACATATAATTAAAGCAACAGGCTTTGCATTCCAAAATGAAAGTTTGCAAAAGTCAATCTTATAAAAACAAGGCATTTTGCTTAATTATTGCTCAATGTCATCGTGTATTACACCTTTTTTCTTTTTTTTTTTTTTTTTAATAAAGTATCTGTAGTAAAATTGAGAGCAAATTGATATTTGTACTGGTCAGAAGTAAGTCAGCATGTTTCCTAGTGAAGGTGAATTTTCAGGAAAACGCAAAGTGATTATAAGAGATGTGGCTGGTGTAGCTAAAAATGCACATTGTAGTTGTAGAAGGCCCATATTCAATTTAATATTGAATATTATGCTGATGAAAATACACTAAAAAGACTGCCATTCTTTTTTTTCAGATAGTTGATCTGTAATTATGTCAAGATGACTGTTATTCTATATTTCTCAAAACCTTTGACCAGATCTTAAAATGATATAAAAAGCAGCAAGGTAGATTTTGAGTGGAGATAAATGCAAAAATTACCTGAAGGAACAGTGAAGCTGAATAAATTGTGTTCAAAACTTCAGGAGGTAAGTGGCAAGCGGTGGAACAGAAAATTATAAAACTGAGCTATACTACTGTTAGGTTTTGGGAAAAGAGGAAAAATATGACATTTGTTTACCCAAAACATTTCACTTTTTATATATATATAAATATATAATTTATACAGAGATATAAGACTTGTGAAATTGTATTGATAGGGCAAAGAAAAGTATGCAGTATATGAGCACGTTGAGAAATGAATGTAACAACAGTAAGCTGAATGTGTAATCATGAAAATAAAAGGCAAAAATGGACATTCAAGTAAACTAAATGCTCATGAAACTAAACGAGTCAATTAATTATTAAGAGGAAATAGATATGACAAGATTCAGAAGCTATGACAGTGTTGGACTATGTAGGTTTTAGTTTGCGAAGATGTAATGTGATGCTACAGTGTGGCAAGATCTTACATTGCTCATGAAGTAGCAATATTCCTTGTAAAGATGAATGCACCTGAAAGATAAACTCATTCCTATACCATCTTTGCAAATTAATAGAAACTTCTAGTATGTGTATCTTAAAGATTTCTGCCACACAGCTGTGTTGCGAAGTAAAAGTGCAGTTCTTTCTTTGTGGTTGTTCTCTAACAATGAGCCTTATCAACAGTTGCTGAATAGCTTTGCAGAAAGATGAGTGGGGAAAAACTTGGGCATTAGTGGAAGCATTAAGATATGTAATATAATTAAGGGTGGACTGATATAAGTTCTCCTTTAATACCTATTATTTTAGGATCCAGAAACAGCAAAATAACTATGGCTGTGTTTGTGGCCTTCTGCTTTCAGTTCACAATATTGGCAAAGAAACTTCCACATGCGAAGTCCAGGTTCTGTTCGTACAGCACTTGCATGCATTTCCCTACCTGAGTGGCAGACTTTTTCACTCCTTCTTCTTTCTTCAGGGAATTGAAAATTAAATGCTAGCATAAATTAAGTAGGAAGAATAAAAAGTACTTCCTTTCTCCCCACTAGTTCCTCCCAAACTTCTGGTCTTGCTTTTAAGATGAGTTTATAAATGTGTTTTGTGTGGATTTTTGTGCACCCTAGCTGCAATGCCCTGAGGACGGGACCTCTGGCAGGGCTGGTGATGGGGCACTGGCACTCTCAGGCAGCCACATACCAGGTTCTTGGGAGTTGTAGGGGTGTAGCTCATGCCTGAGTCTAAGTGGCAGATGAACAGGAACTTTTATTTCACGGTGTTGGACTTGCCTGGAAGTAGAAAGTTACTTTTTCAGGTGCTGTTTTCCATTCACCACTCTTAATGCTAATTTGTTTTTTCATTACCTTTGATGTACTTCTTACAGGGAAATGCTTGAGAACGTGGTGAGTATGCAGTTTAAAACCCAAGAAAACTGAGAAGTAAAAGAATGTCCTGAGTTGGAAGGGATCCACAAGAACCATAGAGTCCAACTTGTTATTCCACACAGGGCAAACCACAAGTTAAATCATATAGCAGAGTGTTGTCCAGATGCTTCTTGAACTTCAACAGGCTTGAGGCCATGACCACTTCCCTGGGAAGCTTGTTCCAGTGATTGATCACATTCTCAGTGAAGCACATTTTCCTAATATCCAATCTGAATTTCCTGATGTAGCTTTAAGCCATTCCCTTGGGTGCTATCACCAGACACCTAAGAGAAGAGATCAGCATCTCGCTCTCATGAGGAGTTTGGAGCCAGCATGGAGAACTGACCCTCACTCTCCTTTTCTCTAAGCTTAATGATGTATGTATCCTCAGTTACCACTCAGTAGTCATGCCCTATTTTTCTTTCACCATCTTTATTGCCCTCCTTTGGATATTCTAATATTTTTATATACTTTTTATATTTTGTAGCCCAAAACTGCACAATACTTGAGGTGAGGTAGCACCATGATGAGTGTAGTGGGACAACTGCTTTGTTCTACCAGTTAGCTATACTGTGCTTAGTGCACCCAGGATACTGTTTGCCTTTTGGCTGGCAGGGTATATTGCTGGCTCATACCGAGTTTACTATCATTCAGAATGCCTAGATCCCTTTCTGCAGGGTGAACTCCAGCCTCTAGTCTCTGAATCTAAATGTACACCCAGGATTACACTGTCCCAGGTGCAGAATCTGGCAATTATTCTTGTTAAATTTCATATAATTAGTGATTACTTGTGCTCTAATCTATCAAGATCTCTTTGTAAGGCCTTTCTGCCCTTGAGGGAATCAACAGCTCCTCCTAATTTAGTATCATCAGCAAATATACTTAGTGTGCACACTAATCCTATGTCCAGGTCATTAATAAAAACACTGAAAAGAACTATCCCTAAAATTAAACCCTGGGGAACACTGGCCGCCAGCTGGATGTTGCCCCATTTACAACACTTTTATTCCAACCTTTCAGTCAATTTTCCACCCATCATATTGTACGTGTGTCTAGCTGCATGCTGGACTTTTTTTGTCCAGAAGGGTATTGTGAGAGGCAGTATAAAAAGCTTTGCTAAAGTAAAAAAAATAAAACCCTCACATCTACTGCCTTGGTTTATTTTATTCAGTCCCCTCATTCATCATCCTGGTTTTTCTAGTGTTTTAACCTCGTCAAAATCAAGATTTGATTAGGGTTCATAGGACAACCTGGTACCTTTGCCAATTAGTACATAGCAAGGTAAAAATTTTATGAGGTAGGAACTAGATCTGTATTCAGACTGCTCATTAACTGATATCATTATCAAACTGATACAGGAATCATTAAAAATGTATTGGATGTAAATAGCTTTCAATCTATATTCAGTTGGCTGAATTTACACCAGTAGTGCTAATATATACTCCAAGCCATCTGTTCCCTTAATGAATACTAGTAACTGTATGCTCAATTCTTATTTTTGTGAACACAAATTTGGCATAATAATTAAGGACATGCAAAGTGTAGAAAAACAAAAGCATTGACATGAAAAGCTAAGGTAGGTATGAATGTACATTGGCTATCTCTTAGAGATATAGTTATTGCCAACAGGAAGGTCTCCCTGAATCATAAACCACCTGTTACAACCTTATCTTGACTACAGGAGAGGCCAATCTTGCAGTATGCTCTTCTTTAAAGCACAAGAGTCTGAAGCAATATTTACTTTTGACAGCCCCCTAAAAATCTGCCAGTCACTGCTTCTGAGATGGGATATGTGAGGTTATGGATCAGACTGAAAAAGGGAGGAGGGAATGGATCTTCCTAAACCAGTAATTCCTTTCCTGGGTGCTAAGCGGCAGCAGGGAAAGCAGGCTTACTCCATACCTGTCTTCTGTTCCAGCTCCATGTTTCCTTCTTTGCAGGGGTGTGTTTAGGTGGGACTCACAATCAAAAGTATGCAAACTTCTGTTGATAAAAACCACTAGGAAGGACCAGCTTTGTTCCAGGTCTTCTTCCCTATGTGTGCATCAGTCTAAAGAGATGTCTCTTCCTCTTTATTCCCACTCTGTACAAAGAAAAAATCTCCTCCCCCCCAAAAAAACCAAAACAAAACAGCAAAACAATGCTAAGCCTCCCCAAAAAAATAAAATAGCAGTAATAAATCTGAAAAAAACCCAAATCTAAACCCAAAAATCCTCATGTCTGGTGACAGAGAGACACCCGGAAAAGCCCTGAGCCATCAGAGTTAATTATTTAGGTACTGGCTGCATGATATTTTCTTTCTTTTTGTGGGGAAAAAAGATCATTTGTTATTTTATGCAGCTGGACTTCTTCCTCTTCCAGTGGCAGGGAGCACTTTAAACTTGCCCACATGTAGATCTTTTTGCAATTCCTGAATGGTGTTATTACTGTAAACCAGAATTATTTTGTTTCACTTGAATGAAATTAATTCACTTCTGCAAGATTTTTCTATTATGGTTGTTTTAAAGTCCATGTGCTCTTTGTCTGTCAGGTGTTTTTCCACACAGTGGTACTTACTGTATAGCAAGAAACAGGTCCAGTCTTAGGGGTGTACAAACTGACAGCACACGAGGGAATTTATCTGTTTTGTAGGGAAAAGTAGAAAGAGCTGTACTTTACATGTCCAAGTAAGGAGCTGACTAAATGACTGCTTGCAAACTCTGCAGTTTCAATGGATGGAGATAAAGATGAGAAAAAGTTTCTGAAAACTTCATTTTAGACAGTTTGTCACAGTTAAAGCCTAACTTTCAATCCTTCTGCTCTTTGGATGTGAAGTTTCCCTCTGGTGATATGAGATACATCAATAAGCTGCACCTAGGATACTGCTAGATTTATCAGCATTAAAATAAATATTGCTGCTCTGTAGGAGTTGACTGCATGTTAAGATCCGGCTTTTAACTGTCAGTTGCTCTGCACAGGAGCTGTATTCTGGGTCAGACCTATGGTCCCTTGAAGCAGCCAGTGATAAATAGCAGAGGAATTCTACAGCTAGGAAATGCGGAATAATCCTTCTCACTTAGCTGCTAGCTCTTTGTCTTGTCTAGCTAAAGGGTGACATATTCTGAGACAGGAAAATTTATCGTTTAAAAACAGTATATGTGAAACTCCCATTTTTATCTCAATAATTTCCTGCTATTGTGAGTTGAGTTGCTTGATTACCTGCAGATAATTACCAGTGATTACAGAGAAATGAACGCATGGAAAAGAGTTGGAAAATGCACACAAATAGAAATGCCAGAAGCACCAAGAACTTTTTTGAGTTTCTTAAAGAGAGAATTATACATCAGGCATAATCCATTGCATTCGTTTCCTCACAATAAAGAAGTAAATGCCAGTCTTAAGTAATGATGAGTCCTCTCTGAGCAGCTTTATTGCTTGCAGGAGCCGCACACAAGTCAGAGCCACTGTGGCCCTATATCAGTGCAGTTACTGCTAGAAGATCAAAGCTATCTTTCTTCTCACAAAAGCTTGTGAGGAAGAGGCAATGCAACCAACACCAAAATAGGGCAATGCTGCCTTACAAAAGAATCAAAGATGATGTCTTTGTAAATAGGAATATCTATTTGACTTCTGTCATGGTTCAAGCCACAATGTCTTTGATAAATAAAGACCTGAGTCTAATTCACAGCATCTGCTTCTTTATTTCACTAAAATAATAGAAAATATGTTACAGAAGCAGTCAGCTTCTGAAGAATCACTGCAAAGTCTCAGACATCTGGTTACAAGTCCAGTCCTGCTATATTCTCTATTAGCTACAATACTTCTCCCTATTTTATTCAGCAAGGGTCTCTTACTACCAAATTATACTGCTTGGAAGTGGTTCAGAACTTCCTTTCCTCACTTCATCTTCCTAAATCCAGCAGTACTGTTGGAATCCTGGTTTTGACTACCTGCCTTTCAAGTTTATTTCTGCCTGAAAAATGCTGCCTGCCGTGCATGTTGAGTGGTCTTCAATGAAGGCACAATCTTTCCCTCTTTCAAGATGGTTTCCCCTATCCCAGTGTGTGCTATTAAGTACAAGGCAGGAGCAGCTTTAGCTCTATGGCCCAGGCACAGTCTTCATAGGAACATAGTAAGACTAAAAACCAAATAGACGCAGAAGAGAGTCTGCCACACAAACAGGCTTGTGGTGACAGAATGTCATTTCTCTGGCCATGTTCTGGTGAGATGTGTGGGATGAGCATGTAGCTCCAACCCATTTATTAATATTACCTCTACTTTATTTACAGAGGCAGGTGCCATCAGAAAGAGTGGTCATTGGCTTGCACTCCTGGAACACATAGGAAGCAGCTTGCCTTTCTCCTGGAAAAAGCTGAAGCAGTCTTCAGTGACTTTTCATACAAGGCAAGGTCTCAGATAACACAATCATCATGAAACACCTGGTTTGTACTAACTGCTTTGCGTGAAAAGCAGCAACCAGCGGCTCCCAGAATGTTTTGCTGTATGCTCCTTAACACCCAGTGTAGTGTCTCATCATGCACTGATGAATGTGCTGTGGGAAAGTCCAAAGAACTTGGGAAAATGAAAGAAGAAATGTACAGCCCAAGGCTGGAATAAATGAGAAGGTAAAAGTCTGGAGTCCTGGCAAGAGTAAAGAGTAACATGGAGGCATTGTATGGGTGTCTGGGATTGGTACATAAGAGTAGAAGAATAGGAGGATGCTTTAGGTGTGTGTCCTGGTGTCAGGGCTTGATAGTGGGATGTATGATAAATGGATAAGGAAAGTAAGGAAATGGAAAAAATGGGTGTCTGACAGGAGGTCTGATGCATGGTTTAGGTCTCCAGTTATACTAAGCAGGATGAGAAGGAGAAGATGAGAGAGTTGTATGGTTACCAATAGAGGAGAAGAGTAGGCTCCTGAGTGTCAGGACAGTGCAAATGGTCTTTCTTGATTTGTCCTGGTTTTGTTTCTTTCTTTTTGTTTCTAATGCAGGCCTTTCCTCCAAGTCTTGCCTGGCTCATTGACCTGACATTCTGCTCAGAACTCAGACCTGGTGATTGATGATTGCAGCTCAATAAAGAGATCTTGCAGGCACTGATATTTCTCTGAAATCAGCAGCTGAGTGTGCAGCAGCACCCATAAAAAGCCCATATAATGTTGGGCATCATCAGGTGGGGTATCAAAGAGCAAGGCAGAAGGCGATGTTTTGTTGCTATACAAAAACTTGGTGTGCAGCCCTGGCCGCCACATTTCAAAAGGAATGTGATGGGGTTCAAAAAGGCACAGGAATAAGCAGCTAAAATTGTCAAGGGAATTAAGTATCTGCCTTGTGAGGAGAAGCTGAAGCACTCAGGATTCATCAGTCTGAAGGGCAGAAAGAAAGCCGCGTGGGGGATATCAGATAAGTTTGCAGAATTGCGAAGGCAGTGGACAAGTTGAATGAAGTGTTAGTTAGGTCCTCACTGCAGGAGCTAGGGGACACTAAATAAAAAGAGAAAGAGGTCTTTTTAAAACAGATAAAAGAAAATGTGTCTTTACACAGTGGGTAGAGATGTTTTGGAATTTGTTGCTGTAGGAGGTTGTAAGACAAATCGCAATGGAAGGGTGAAAGAGGGTTTAGACAGATTTATGGACATCAGGTTCAGAAATTGATGCTAAAAGAACTAAAAATGTTTGTATGCTCTAATTTTCCTAATGAAGTAACATTTGAGATGCTGGAGCAATATCAGAGGAACAGAGTGCAAAATATGGCCAGATCCATGTGGTCTCCTTAAATATTGCATCCTACTGCTGCTGAATGAGTATTATGCAAGATGCACCATTGGTATACCTGGTCAGAAATTTATTCTGTTCCTGCTTTCTTATTTGATTTCTTTAAATTTATTTTTAAGTGCTTATTTTTTTCCCTGGATATTAATATGAAGACCCAAAGCCCATCAGCTGTCAATGAGGGTTCCATTAAGGCATGGTTACCTTACAGAAAACAAACATTAGTCTTGGATCATACATGAAACATACTAGACCATGACTCCCAGAGTTCAATGAGAGTAATCACATTTAACTGCAGTAAATATATGCATTAAATATCTATGCACAGATAAGCTGTTTGTCGGTATTTGTTTGGAGGCACTTGTTATTCATACTGTCTGTTAACAAATTCTCTTACTTATACAGATTTTGAACTGTTGTCCCACACTGGCTAATATGTAGCAAAGACAGACTAAATTTTATCTAGTTTTAGTGTTTGTCAGTAATGTCAGTACGTCCAGATCTACTTTACAAGAGGGAAATGATGCTTAATCAACCTCTGCAATTAACTGACTAGATTGGTGGGTGATGGCAGAGAAGTGGATGCTGTTTGCCTTAAGCAAGACTTCTGACACTATTTCCATAACATCATAGACAAGCTGACAATGTATGGCTTAGGTAGGTGGATAGTGACGTGGACTGAAAACTGGCTGAGCAGCTAGGCCCAGAAGATTGTGATTGTGGTACAAAGTTTGGCTGGAAACAAGTCAGAAGTGGTGACCAGGCATCAATGGTGAGGCTACTCCTGTTTAACCTCTTCATTAATGACCTGGATGCTGGGATATATTTCACCCTCAGAAAGTTCACACATAATAAAAAACTGGCAGAAGTGGGCAGTACATCAGATGGTTGTGTTGCCTTTAAGAGGAACCTTGACAAGCTGGGGAACTGGGCTGAGAGAAATCTGGTGAAGTTCAGTCGGTGGAAGTGAAAAGTCCTGTGCCTGGGGAGAAATAACTGGAAAACTTCTCTGTGTGGTCCATGAGCCAGCAATGTTCCCAGCAGTAGAGGAGGCTAACAACCTGGGCTGCATTAGGGAGAGCATTGCCAGAAGAAGAGTAATCTTTCCCTTCTTCTCAGCACTGTTAAGGAAGATCTTTAGTGTTGTGTCCAGTTCTGGCCTCCCTAGTATCAGAGAGAGATGGACATACTGGAGTAAGCCCAGTGAGGGGCCATGAAGGTGACGAAGGGACCGGAGATTTGTTTATGTGAAGATAGGCTGAAAGGGCTGGGTCTGTTCATCCTGGAGAAGTGAAGGCTCAGGGGGGATCTTAGTGATGTGTATGAAAACTTGATGGGAAAGGATGATGAGGGATCCTTCTCAGCAGGACAAGAAGCAGTGTGCACAAATTAGAACAAATCATATTCCATCTGAGCAAAAGAAAACATTTATTAACTCTGAGGATCATTGAGCCCTGGAACGGGTTGTCCATGGAGGTTATGAGTATCTCCGCCTGCAGAGAAATCCGAAACTCTAAGGATTATGGTCATGGACAACCTGCCCCAGCTGAACCTTCTTAATCAGAGGGGTTGACTGGATGATCTCAAGAAGTCCTTGCAAACCAAAACCATTCTGTGATTCTATGAATGCATAGCAAGCACCTTTTTTTTTCTGTAATCTGTTCTGTGCTAATGCTTTTTTGGATTTTTGGATTTTATTGATTTTTCTTTCTAAACGAAGCAGAGATTTCAGTGAGAACTGGTCATGAGAAAAATAAATGTGAGTAAAAAGAGCATGACTGAATCCTTCCTGCAAATAAACAAGAAATAGCATCCTTAAAAATGTATTCTTGGACTAGGAAGTTGGAAGGCCTAGCTACTAAGTAGTTCATCGGAAAGAAGTCCATAGTTAGACGTTGCAGATGCACTTTTTCAGTAGACTTTCATTTCCAGGTAATACTTGCAGTAAGGTTCTCTTTACACACAGAGTTCAGTATATAGGGAAGGGATGGATGATAGAAAAATGAAGATCAAAAGATTCTTGGTTTAGAATTGTAGCAGCATTCTAATTCAATGTGAAAAAGAATTATGGTGTTCTGTCAGATAGATGGTTCCGGTCACATCTGATCACCAGGGAATCAATTGCATAATCAAAGACCTTATTAATTTTGTCTGTCATTTAAGCACAGCCATCTAGTGGACTCACCCTATGAAACCCAAGAGGAAATAGACACAACTGCTCATTACCAGTATACAACCATATACATCTTCAGTGTTTTAGACTATTCTAGGAATAAGTTCCTCAAAGGCATTTTCCTTAAAAACACAAGGATCAAAATCTGGTATTTTACACACTCAGGTATCCTGTTTTGATTTTTAAAGGTTTCTGATCCATGAGAGGTCAAAACTTACTTGGAATTAGCTGAAGTTGCTCCTGTTCTCAGCTATCTGCTCTGTACCTCTCCTGGAGGCCTGTGCTCACATACCAAAAAGACAGCTCCTGAATCAGCATTTCTGAATTGCCATTGTTTTCAGACTAGGATATTAAATTTAAAATGTATTGCAGTTTCTTATTTATTTTGTAGAAGTTGAAATTTGGTGGCTCCTATGCAGGTATCTGAGCTGGAGAGGAAATGTGGTAAGCAGCAGGTAAAAGGATATGCTATGGTCTTCCCAAGGTACACTATCCCTGCTTGCAAATCAGAGACTGAAGTTCAATGCTGAATGAAAGCTAGGAGGAGGAAAAAGTGAACAGCATGTCAAAAAAAAAAAATAATGAAATAAAAATGCTCTACTCTGAATAAATACCTGTCTGTGTAGTTTGGCTGCAGAGCAAGAGACGTGTTTTGGAGAAGGCAGATCCTTATTGGAAATAGGTGCTATGTCAAGTCACATTCAAGTTCTGAACAGAAAAGATGAACAAAGAGAGTAGCCAAATGATCCATAAAGCTTTATTACATTACTGTTAATTGGAGGAAAAGAGCTTGGAAGAATTTGCTGATCCTTCTTCTACCTAGGTGAAGCTTATTATTGTTTGCAGTCACTGAATAATGCATTTTGTTTTCCAACGCTGTCTCTAGATGTGTTTTGATTTGATGTGTGCTTGCATGATTTAAACCCTGGACTCTGTCAGGCTCTGATAAAAGCTGCCATCACCTCACCAGGAATTTCCTGCAATGCATAAACACTTGACTTCACTCTAACCTTCCCTCCTGCCTCTCCCACATCCTTGCATGCATATCAATGACTGCTGAAAAAGGCACTGCTGTGTACCAAGTCCTAGTCAACAGCCTGAATTGATCAAGGCCTAAGGATTACTGCAGCACTGCTAATCAATAGATATTGAGTGCAATCCCCTGCTCTAAATTCAGCAGGGTTAATAAGTGTCTACAAAAAACAATGGTCTGAAATACAATCTCCCATTCAGTGAGGGAGGGGAGGTAGAAATGTTTGCTTCAGCAGCTGCAGATAAAACCTGTGGGAGGCAAAGCTTTAGCTTTTACCCAAATTTGGCCTGAAGCATTCTTGATTTGCTAAGTGTGCTGTGCGCTAGAGACAGCTTTGCTGCTGACAAGAGAAATAGCACATATGATGACAAGTTTCTGTGCTCCTGAAAGTCTTTGTTTGCTCTCTTTTACTCAGAGATGGCATGTGAAGTTCCTTATGGTCCCATCTACTAGATTTTTGGTTTTGCCCTTCATGCTTCATATGCAAGACTAAGCACATGCAGGATGGAGGAAAGGAATTCAATTTAATAGCTGGCCAAATGCCCTTTTCTCTTTTAAACAGGCAGTGATGCTATCTGGAGATGAAAGGTGACACTTAAACAGCAACAGTGCTTGTGAAAGGTCTGAATTTCTAATAACTGCTTGATGGAAAAAAGTGAAACCAATCCCATCCCCCAGTTTTACATGATTTATGGACAGAACTTTTAGTACAATTTAAGATCCTAAGTAAAAAAAAAAAACAAAAAACAAAAAACAAAACAAACTAGTGCTGAGAGACAGTGTGCCAAACTATATGACTAAGCTGGGTAGTTAGCCAAGTTCAGTATCTGCTAGCTGATGATGAATGGTGACGTCTCAGTGCTTGCTCAACATCTGTCTGCCTACTTCACTTCTAATTGCATACCTGTGGATAACTGGAAAGAAGGGAATGCTAGATTTCACAGGAGCAGTATAATGTGACCTGTGCATGAGTGTGAAGGATTAGGTAGGTGCGTCTATGCTGTCTATTCAAACACACCTTCAACAGATTTCTGTCTTGCTACAGGTGGGCATGACCGTTTCAGGATTATTGGCTGTCAAACCTCTTTATAGTAATACATGAGGGTATGCTTTTGCTTGTCACAGCAGTTTTACTGAATTACTCAGTGGGAGGAGTCAGCAGAAATGCTTCTTCTTATCAGCCAGAAGAGCTGCACTTGCTAACACATTATTGAATATGAAGATAGGTGTACCATGACATGTCTTCCACAGAATAAGACAAATACATCACAGTATCTGCTGATGTGTTCAGCTGTCACACAACACTTTAAATCAGAGAAACATGTTATTTATTTGTCTTTAGAATTATCTGTCCTTTTAATTTGCTACTATTTTGCCTGGGTTTTATAATTTGATGGGGGTTTTGTTAAAGCTACTTTTAAATGACAACTTTTGTATTACTTGCATAGAAATCCATTCCCCAATGTTGGCTTAAAACTAGAGAAAACGCTTTATATTCCCTTCTGCTGTGCTGTACTTTTTCCATTGGTATAGTGTCATTAAGAGTCTCAAAACGCAGCAAAGGAAATGTGTAGCTTGAAAGAGTTTGCTAAAACAAGACCTTCTATTATCTGTCACAAAAATCACAGGAAAGAAGGCAAAGGGATCTCAGGAGGTCATTTGATACATTCACCTCTTATGCTCTTCATCTCATCCCTTTCCTTAGCCTTTTGCCTCTTCCTTTTTCACTTGTTACCTCTTTCTTTATTTTCTCTGTCTGATCCTCTGCTGTGTCTTATTTAAGCTTTGGGCTGTACATACCAAAATAGACACACAAGAAATCCTGACTCACAAAGGTAGCCCCTCTGACTGTAATAGTACTAGACAACCGTGTCTCTAGTTTGTAAATTAATAGAGAAACAAGTTTAACCTACGCTTTATTCCCAATGCATAATCCTCGCTGTGGAGTTATAGTAACATGGAGTTACAATAAAACAATGATGACAGATTTATAATACTGATTTTAAGACTTTTGGTTTGACAGTATAACTCTGAGTCTGTAAGAACATAATTTTGTGCTATGGGAATTGAGGCCTTTGTATCCAAAGCCAAATGACTTCCAAACTGAACCACAGCTATGGACTCAAGCTCCATTGTGAGGGTTAATTTTGTTTCACTCAGAAATAATTATTGCTGGCTTATCTAAAGTAGCAGAAGCTTGGAACAGGAGAGTACTTCACTCCTCCTGGCACAAAGACAGTCGTGATAATGTAAGTTATATAAAAGATGCCAAGCTAAAATCGGGGGGGGGGGGGGGGGGTAAAATT
>JASSUY010015736.1:0-21923 GCA_032466535.1 Forpus xanthops | reverse complement strand
CCCCAGAAACTGATCAAGCGAACAGTGACTTAAGCACCTTCCCACTGCACTGATTATTCTTCCTAATTTATTTCATTTATATTGACCCTCTACTCTGACTAATAGCTTGCAGGAAAACTTGCATTACAGCTTCACACTAGAGAAGAAACCAGTGATTGAAAAGTATATTTTTAATGACAGTTTTTAAAAGTGCATGTGTTAGTCTTTGAACAGCAGAAAGGAATCCTCTTTCAGGGATTTCCACCCAAAAACTAATATCCAGCTCCTAGTCAGCATTAATACAGATTCTTTCCATTTGTCATAGAAATTCCCTACTTAAAATTATATGAAAATTATATGAAAACATGTCACACTTGAAGGACATGGAAATGTTTATAAAAGGACTAAATGCTATGATGCTGGGATGCACTCTTGTGTGTGACTGCCACCTAGCACCTCGTGCACTGATGTGGATAACTTACAATTCCACTTGGAGGTCAGGACTTACTGTCATTGGCTGATTAACGGAAGGGTATCTAGCTGGGGTAGAGACTTAGTCATTACATGATTAAAGAACTGACATTATAAAACAGGATTAAAGATTTAGGATAAGTACAACGTGTTTCAAAGTGTTCATGGGAGATAAATGGTGCAGAGCCATTTATCTAGGTATCAAGAAGGGTGGGAGGACGATGGTAGTGGAAATAAGGGATATCCCATGAGCTACCAGTTTAGACCTAAACATCCTGTTTGTGGAGGTTATCAATGTGCAGAGGAATGAAAATCAAGTCCCACTGAGATTATATTGAATAATTTGGCAGACCAAACAGGATCTGAAGGATAATATTATCACCATGTCTAGCCAGGTTTACTTCAACTAGTTACCCTCAGTCCAGTCCTTGTAAAACACCCGCAACCAGGTCAATCACTAATGAATAAAAAAAAAACACTTGAAAAAAAGGCAACCCAAGCCACATATGTCCCTGGAGCTTTGGTCTTATCTTTCCACTCTAGGCAGACTGGAAGCTATTGTGTGGGTCCTCAGATTTCTATATCACATTGAAGCACTGGCTTAGGGTAATTACCCCAAGATTTGCTCTTTCTTCCCTGTTTTACCATTTTGCTACTTTACAGTACACCTGTACTCAGTAGTACAGGGGGTTGGAGTTTTACCAGGTGGTGGCAGTGATGAGCTGATGTTACCTGGCTCTGCAAATCCTGTTGATATAACAATAATAATAAAGAATGTAGGCAAACAGGTTAGTCCTTCAGGGCTCAATTTTTAAAGCTGTGCATAGGGATTTAGTATGATATTAATTGGAACTGCTTGGTCAAATCCCTCAGCAATGCTTTGACAGTTTATCCTGGACTGGTAAGGGTTCAGCTCCAGTCCTGAACTTTGCATAATTTTTAGATAGGTTATAGTAAAGAAGATTGGAATATATTCTGAATATATTATGGGTGTGTAATAGTTACAGTGAAGGCTGCCCTTGTTCATTTCTCAGTCACTTCCTTCAAGATGGGAAAGTAGTTTTGAAAGAAAAAATTGTTATACCAGCCATGCAAATGGACAATTTAGTGTAAGTTCTGTGAATACATTGCATATATTGTAATTGCATATAGAATTTTTTGTCATTATTTTGACTCTGGAAATTAATTTCTCAGCTGAATTGTAGAATAATAGCTCTATTCAAATAATGGATACCTGCAATTTTCTTTGAATACCTCATCTTGCAACTAAAGCAGAAAATGTGTAGAATAGAAATGTCAGTGTAGAAGATGGAGTTTCTCAGGACTTCCATATAATATGTTACACTCCCCTGAATTTAAACTGAATTTAATTTTGGGGCTTATTTCTTATTATCAATAAGATTATTTTATTAATCACTGCAGCCCTTACTTTACAAAATGCTGATTTTTTTTTTTCACTCATTAATTTTGGACTTGGTGATCTTAAAGGTCTTTTCCAACCTAGCTGATTCTATGATTCTGTGTTGCTATCCCACCCTGACAAATCTTTCATAGGATTCTGTGCAGCAGATAAGAAACACCTCACTTGCATGAAACCATGATTATTTGGTTGTAGAGACAGATACAAGATATGTAGTGGCATGAGACCAACACAGAACCCCCAACAGGACAGCTGGTTTAGCAACTACCAGTTCCCAGTCCAGCTGCTAGTCATTCGGGGCAGTGTCCCATATCCCTCTGAAGGCCTGCCAGTGTAGGACCGAAAACTTCTTGTATAATTTAATATGAAATATGTAAATGATATTTTTAGTCTCCACCTAGGAGAGCTAAGGTGCAAGATGTTCTTGCTGCTGCCTCCAGCATATCCTAACTCATCCTCCTCAGCTCATTTGTCATGTTCTGGGGTAAAATCCTGCTCGTAGTTCACTTGGAGCTCCACTGCTGTACATGTGTACCCTCCCATATTGGCATGTCGGTGACAGAGAGACATTTCCTTCTCCGCTTAGAAGAAAGATGTGCAGGAACTTCAGTCATTAGGCAAGGTTTGACGGGTAGAGCTTGAAATATCAACAGATTTCGCTCTGGAAAAAGTCATTTGTGTCAGTATTCTTTTCCTTTTATTCTAGCAGGGAAAGTAATTTCACTGAAGAAAAAAAGCAAAACCAAAAAGACAAGCCCCTGGATAAACACCATCAAGCCTTAGGAAGATGAGGGGCTAGACCTTGTTGTGATGCATCATTTTGCAGTTTTCCACTTTGTCCTGCCCAGGCACAGAAACATGTACTTTTTTACCCAGCAGAAACAAAGTGCAGTTTGACTTGAAAGATTAAATGCTTGTCTTCCTCTCCTCCCCTCTTCCTCTCTTCCCCCTCATTTTGGTAGTAGTTAACTAACTTGTACTGTAACCACTGTAATCAGAGTGTAGTCACACAGTTCTGCTGATACAGGATATTGCTGGACTTCGAGCCAAGAATTGATTTTTACATCCCCAGAGACTTCAGTTATTAGATACAAACCCTGCTGACACCAAGACTAGCACTTTTTTTTGTGGGTGGACACGACACTCATGAAGGCTGTTTCAGACCCGTGAATGAGCAGGGAGCAGAGAGGGAGAGTTGCTGTCCACCTGGGCTAGTAAGGACTCACCTTCAAATACATACTTAAAAGCAGTGCAAGAGGGATGCTATATGATGATTCCACCCATCTACATTTTGATTATGTCTAGGCCTAAGCTGTGTTTTCAAAATCTATGCTTCATTTTGCTGAACACTTCTTTTATATGGGTAAACCCTGTCATCCACACAGCATGAGGAATCACACGGTAGAGCTATGGTTTCAAGAGAGGCAAGCTTTTCAGCAGAAGGTCGTTTCTGGAAAAAGAAACAAGCTTTTGGGTGCAGACATTCAAAATTACACCAGTTAAACTGACCCCCTAAGGGCTTTTGTCTTAAATCCTACCTGCTTCCCTCCACCAGTGCTGCACCCACAAGAGGGGATTTCACAGCAGATCCCCACTTTACCTCTGGGACACGTAAGAGCTGGTCTCCCGAAGCCGCGGGGAGGAGTTGTGTGGCTTTTACTGCTGTAGAGGGAAAAGTGATCCCCTGACCCTTCCCAGAGATTTCGTAAAAATACACAAAAGGCTGACTGGATCCACCTGTCTGTTTAGCACTTTATCCATTTTTCCACAGTACAATTGATTGAAACGAATTTACTTGAACAACCTTTCACACAAACATTTCTATGAACAATTTCAAAGAGTAAATCATTGCATCCCTCTGCCTTGATCAGGTTGATGTGTGTCATTCACATGAAAACCCAAGACAGATATGGGAGGGTGTGTTTGTATATTTACCTACTTCATGCCTTTTAAGCTGTCATTTGCTAGTTATCTGGATCAAATATCTGAACAAATGTAAAGAAAACACTAGACCAAGTCAAAAGTGCAAAATTATTAATCAAATTGAGCAAACAAATAACTCTAAGTCTGGTGGTTGCCCACAGACACATTTCTATGACTTGTTCAAATGAAACCAAGAAGCTCTGTTCCTTATCAACCCAGTTTATCTCAGCTTCTTGTTTGCTCTTCATTAGCTCTCATCTAAAGATGGAATTGAATTGCAAAGGATGCACTAGGCCCATCAAGTGCTTTGGTTTTATTTACTAACACTATTCATTCATTAATCAAAGGATATCTATGCTTTGAGGTACCTCTGGGAAGCTAGCAGGTTTAGGCCCACCTAGTTGAATATGCTGATGTCAATCGGTTTTCTCAATATGCCAGTCAAGCCACTCCCCCTAATCTATTGTAAACTGTTGTGACAATCAGAGCATACAGTGACAGCTGGGAAGTCAGCGTGCTGCGTCCCTCTCGCAGGGGCATAAAGCTTCCCTTGCCTCTCCTGGGGAGCCTGGACACATGGTGGATGGAGCCTGGGAACACCTCAGCCTGCACGCTCTCACACCCTGCCAGGTTGTGGATTTCAATCAATACATAGTCTCAGTGGCACAAGTTGAAGGAAAAATAAAGAAAGGAAGAAAATTTGGGGATCAGAAGAGCAAGAAATAATCTGTGCTATGACTTAATATGCAAATAAAATTAGTTTTATGCATGCCATTTAGAAACAAGGAAATAATGAATACTTAAAATACTCATTATTTAAGCTCAGTTATATCAGAGCTCCTTTATCACACCTCAAAATGTATTCCAGGAACTTCCTAGAAAGGGTATAATCCTTAAGTGAGCTCCTAATTCCTGATATATCAATATTTGTTATCTTTACACTGAACACCCATTAGGATTAATGGAGGGTACCAAGCATATGCAATAGAATAAGACTCAAACTGTGGTTGACCAATGACCTTTTTCATGCTGTCTTTATGGATAGCCAAGGTTAGCACACCTCCTTCACAAGTTTTTTCCTGGGTAGTGCATTGTTCTTCTGTAAAACCAGCAATGCTACAGGAGCATGGCATACTACCAAAGAAATAGCTAGAACCGAGTTACAAAATGATTCAGGTACTTTAATCTGCTTCAGTTGCTGATGGGAGCCAGGGCCAGAAATTTATTACAGCCTTCCTGACATTACAGCCTGTAGCTTACATTAGGGATGATGCTGGAACCCAACATCTCCAGGCTTTTGACTGTCTCCAAACAAAACAGGAGCATTTTAAACATGTGATCATTCGTACTCTAAAAGCCTGGCAAATATATGACCTAATGTATTTGAACATAAGCTGGTGAGTTACATGGGATTTCTGCACTCGGAGCTGTCTGGACTGCCATCTTAGAAACAAGCTCAACATATGGATTGCTAGTAAAGGTAATTTATTAATAATTCTTTTCCTGAAAACACACTGATACATATATAAGCCCTTTTGGGAAAGAGTAGGAGCAGCATCAAATGAGGAGACTTTTTTTTTTGTTAGTTATCCCTAACTATTTGTCACCCTGAAGGATGAAAAAAAGTATTTATTTAATTCATCAAAAAGACATTTCTGAAAGACAGAGAATAAATGGTTGAAATTGCTGCATTTTACATTATAAAAGCCGAGCTCCACCATATGATCCATGATGGTAAGCATTATTTTTTTCTCTATGAATACTTTTGTAAGACAGGATGGAAGAAACAAATGCTTCCTTCACTTCTTGACTCTACAGTCTGGTATTCCTAAAAACTCCAGAGGAAAGGGGTTCAAACTGCATATAACAAAGGGAGTACAAATTAGAGGCTTTCAACATCTGAGATGCTTACAGGGACAGATCGTATGTTGTTCTATGTCCCTGAATCTATTGTAAATTAGGTTTAATCAAGAAAGAGAAGTAAATCTAGATTTCTATCAGTTTAAATCCCATTATATGACAGCCAAATTGCTCCTTCCTCTGCTAGTTTTCTTGCTTTTTCTAGAAGGAAAAATCTGAAGGTTACAGCTGTTGCAGTGTACTGGTGTCACTAGCAATTCATATAACAATGACATGTCCTTCTTCTCTTCTCCAACATACACTACTGGTATTGACCCAATAACTGAGGCAAAGCCTGCTTTGTTAACATTCCTCTCATTTGCTGTGGCATTATTTTTCTGTCTCCTAGATCAGTCTGAAATAAAGAGAAAATTTATAAAGCAAAGTTACAGTTTTATTTTTAGTTCATGGTTTGCAGGGACAGTCAGATTTAGCATGTAAAAAGTTTGCCACCTGAACAGCCAACATCTTAAGCTCTATTTACAGAGCTTCTTGTGTTCCTTCAAGTTCTATACTCATTTTTAAATACCTGAGTTCCTATGCAATGCCTGCGAGCGCTGGTTTTCAAAAGGCAACTAGAGGTCATTTGTTAGTTAAGAGGGTGATAACCAGCCTGTAAATCTGGGTTGGCAAATGGTATTTATAATTGGCAACAGACTTGCTGCAATGGAGCATCTTTTGCAGTGTCATTTTTGCAACCTTGAGCAAAGCCATCGGTGTTTTGCTGCAATGGGGATCATGCACTTTGGAAACACATCAGCTGCAGAGGTTGTATCCATCTATCTGTCCCAAAAAAAACCGCTGCTTTTGCATTTCCTAAAGGTGTCATCTGCTCTAGGCTGGTGGCAGCTTCCTTTTCTTTCATGTTTCCACCATGAACTCTTCCAAAGCTGGGAACCTGGACCAGTAGGGGCAGATCAAGTCAGATCACCTGATGCCCTCACACCATGTGAATAGCTTCCTGCTGTATTTGTTGCTCATGCTCTGGAAAAGAAGGCCCATCACACTGTATGCCTATCTCTCCCATTTTCCCAGGCTGGAGGGCTCTTCATATTGGTATTGGGGTGCCCACTTGGGACACTCTGGGAGGCCCCTGAGCTACAGCAGAGTAGCACAGTGGTCACCACAAGTGATGACAGAACATGAATCCCCTACAGCCCCTCATGGGCTGGGTGCTCTCTCAGGAAGGAGCAGGCAGTTCTTTGCCCAATTGCATAAAGCTGGAAGCCTTCAAACTCCTGTCCTGTCACCCTAGTCAGGTCTGTATAATTTCGTTCTTACTTCTGTCTGCCAACCTATCTCTTGCTGTCTTGGTGGTGCCTGTTGCCTTGTTACTGCTACTGGCACTGGTGTTTTATTTCTTATCGGTGTTAGGAGCTGCCTGTTTTCCTTCTGGTTTTATACAGATCTAAATCCTACATTTCTCTTTCTTTTATCAGCAGCAAAGCTTGCAGATACTTCTGCCATAAACCTACACTGAGTTTGGCTCCATATTCACTTGTCCTCCATTTTTAACCCATGTTTAACTTTCCCTAGCATTTTAAAGCAGCAACGTTGAGAAATTTGTCTCTGAAGCTTTCACAATAAAGTTAATTTTTCAGTATTATTTCTCCTTGCTTTTTAATTTGGAAGAGGAAAAAATGGAATGGAATATCATGGCAGGGGGGTTGGAACTAGATGATCTGAAAGGTCCTTTCCAATCCTAACTATTAAATAATTCTATGATTAGTGGGATAATTATGAAAAACCTTAATTTTTCAAAAGTAATGTAATGAAAGACATGTAATAAGATATAAGTAACTGCTGAAAACATTTGATTTTATTTTCCAAAACTAATGATGAAATAGAAGAAAAATGACAAAATGATTGCTATACAAATGTGCAAACACTGGTTCAGGAAAAATGTATTTTTAAAGTAATATTTATAGCTCTAATGTTTTTCAGTTTCAGTTAAAAAATCTTTTCACTAACAACCTGCTTTGAATTTTTGATGTACAGAGAGATCAGAAAATTGCCTCTCGGTATCAAGAAAGGCTCTTTTTGCTGCACAGTTTGCAGAACAAGAAACTCGCCCTCCTTGGCAGCTGCCTGAAGACAGATTGAATGTTGAGAGAAGCTTACATAAAGGGAAAGCAAGCACTGGCACAGTGACCGATAAATCTACTGCCTCCTAAAAATTGCTGAGCTGAGGGAAAAGGCAACATCAGAACTGCAGTTCTTGGGAAGGGAAACAAGTCTCAAATATATAAGACAGTGTTCTTTTACCATCTTTATTTCTGGGCTTGCCTTATCACAGGTGATATTAATGACTGCTTTAGCTTATTTCATTCCACTTTTCATGAACAGTTACTAAGCCTTTCAGCCTTTTATAAAAAAGAAAAATCTATTTTTTATCTGACTTGTTCCTGCAGTCCCTGACATGTGATTGTGTCCGCTTTGGTTTCTACCACAGGTCTGACACTAGTAAGAAAATAATGACGCCCTCCCTTGTTTTCGTGTTAGTGTTTCATCATCATCCATGTGAAATCTTCATAACAGGCAGATGTTTTCTGAAACCTGGGTGTGAATCAGCTAAGTAAAATGTTTTAAAGAGATTGCATAGACCAAAGCTGACTCCTTTCCTCCTGAGCCAGGACTCACCTACAATTTGCACGCCAGATGAAGGCCTCCACCTACCAGGTTACAAATAGAGAAATGTCTCTCCACTTACAGATCCTGCAGAGAGGAGACATCCAAAAATACATTATCTTTCAAGCTCTGATAACTATTGAACAAGCATCCCAGAAACATCCCACTCTTCCACAGCAAGCCAAGGAGCAGAGTATGATGTCACATTCTTTGGGGATGTGCATCTTCTTGTCCTGCAAGAACTGTAGGATAATTGTCCTTTAAAGTCCTGCCCTGTGAACTGAACATTGTGTTCATTTTCGTTTCAACCATTTGTTGGTTAAAGAACTCTTACTTGTCATAGGTAATTCTAATCTGAATTCCAGATTTAATCTTTCTGACATCTTTTAAACTTTCTTTCAAAAAATTATCCACTCCTCTTTAGTGAATGTTGTTATTGGAGTATCTTTTATTCTGCCTAATTTAGTTTTTCTTTAATGTATCTAGACAAGAACTTAGGGTTTCAGCTTCCTAGGGAGATCTAAGATTAACTGATTAACAGATAATGTAATGGATTTTAAATGCAGCCAGAGGCAATACAGCCAGGAAAATGTTGATATTTTCATTTGTTTTCATATTTATTTAATCTTTGGGGTTTTTTTTCTTCCCTTTAAAAAAAATTATCAATAAAGTGGTAACTGGTAAGAAAAACCTGTTCAAAGTGCCTTTGGTGGGCTTAAAGAAGCACAACAGTCTTGATAAATTCTCTGTAAAAGGAACAAGTGTCTGGAGTTCATCAGCATATGGGTGTTCAGTGTTACTGCCAAGATTAGCACCCACACACATGCAGGCTATGCTTACTCTTGTTGGGATATGTCTATTCAAAGAGGCAGGATATATTAACTCGAGGAAAATTTCATAAGGAGGTGTCAAAATGGCTTTTTTGTTGATTTACCTCTTGTCTTAGAGCAGAGACAGCATAAACTCAAAATACTCTCCATCTAGGCAGGTAGATATGTTTATAGAGAGCCAGGTCATCAGCAGGGAATGAATGCAACTCTCCCATCACCAGAGAAATGAATTTTTTAATGGGTTTCAACACAATATTAACAATCTGGACAGTAAAAAAATGAATAGAGAGGCATAATAATGAAAACAATCAATAAATAGTAATTGTATTGGTATTTCTGTAATATCCATTATATCTGAGGTAGAAATCTATGGTTTTCTAAATTCTTTAAGATGATCCCAATACAGGAAAGTACTTAAATCATTAAACTTCAGTAGAGCTCACTTTCATGATTAACTTTTTTAAGCTCACTGCTGAACTAAAGCACTAACCTGAATGGGATAGAGGAGCTTCAGATTAATTATCTCACAACATCTGTTCCATTTTAAATCTGTGTTTAGCTTAAGATGATGCTTCACTTGACAAAAAGGAATGATGGTGACAAAACGGAATATGCCTTAAAGTTGATGTTTTACAAGTGACCACATTTTTTCTGTCAGACACAGATGAAGAGATGTGGGGGAACCCACCTGAAATATAAACTTGCTATTATGTTAAATTTGCCCTTTAAAACCTAGCTTTAATGAAAAGACACTTAAAATCATGTTACACAATATACTGTTTGTGCTGTTTTGATTCTGGGTCCAGGATTCTCTCCTTAGTTTCACACCAGCACTGCAAAGCCAGAAGAAGGCTGCCTTCAGTGCACCATGGCTTTGGGCATAGGATGACATGGTGCTTATGGTCTGTGAGACTGTGGTATTCGCTTCTCCTGTACAGACAGAAGCCACCAGGAATAGGAGAAGTGCACATTGATCCCATAGTGCACATGTGCCTTCCTGAAGGACTGATTTAGGAACTGGCATGTCAAGGAGCCCCCAAAAAAGCAGAGAGAAGTTTTATAGTAACTACATTTTCAATCAGGTGAATAAACAGAAATCATTAAAAAAAAAAAAAAAAAAAAACAAAAAGACATGGTATTTCTTCAATATAATATTTTTAAGATTTTTTTTGTTTTTAACAAATGAATGAAACGAATTAACTAAACACAATTTGGAGAATGTGTGCTACTGACATTAATTAAAATGAAAAAATAGTAGCCTTAAAAGGGAACACAAAGTCAAATCTGACAGCCAGATGCTAGTTCTGAATTATCAACATTTTTTTAAAGACTAAAGATATCAATATTTCCACAGTTAAAACAAATAGCAATGTCTGAATCTTCAAAGTGTGTTGGGAGGTTTGGGAGGCTGATCAGTTAAAGGTCATATGAATTGCACAGCTAAAAACCTGGACCTGACTTTGAAAATATGATTGGGTCAAGGGAGAATAGTGCAGATAAAAGGAGCACTTACACTGAACTGTTCCTTTTAAATGTCACCAGAAGTTGGGGGGTTTTTACAGCCCCACCTCTTGTCTTCCTACCTCATTCTACTCCCTTGCACACTTCTCCCTCTCAAATAGTAAACATCTTGAAAGTCATGGCAAGAAAACTTGAGACAGATAAAATATCCATTAAAATTAAGTGGAATGCTTTGATTTTTGCCTGAGGGGGGGAGGAGGAATCAAGCTCTCTTCTGTACCAGGAGAAGGCTTACAGGTAAAAAAGAAAAATAAAAGGGATGTCTCTGGCAACCCAGTCTGTCATTTCAGGTACTTTCAGACACCCACACATTTTGGTCCTCGCAAATGAAGCGGTAACATTTTTCCTCAAACAGAATCCCCCACCTTTCCAGCACAGATAGTCATCTGGCTGAAGTTATAAAGAACTGCAGAATTACCCCTTTTCTTGGGCCCCAGCTATATTTTACAGGAATGCACTTAGGCTACAAACAGGCTCACACATTATCAATGCTGGTCATTGTGTTCTTCTTGTAAATGTGAAAATCAATTACCTGTAAACAAATATGAAGTGAATTCTCAGGGTCTTGAGGGAAGAATGTTTAAAAAAATTTTACTATGCTATATATAGGACATGCTTAGGTGAAAAATTTTCCACTCTGTAACTACGCTTCATACCAGCTATGTTTTTTTTGTGTTTTGCCTGCAATAATTATCCTTGGTGATTTCTACTCACGTTTAATTTAAGTAGTTTGTGCTGCTGGCGGGAAAGTAGGAGTTGATGAAATAATATAAATCTTTTACATTGCATGATCATTTGAAAGTAATTTTATACAGTTGTACATGAAAGTGTGTGTGTTGAGAATATATATAGTATATAATAATATCAAACACTTAAGAGTTTTTCTGGGAGGAATGAACACTACACTAGCACTGTGATAAACTCAACTTTCTAGAAATTGTCTAGATTGCAATTGTCTGGAAATAGCTCACGTTTTAACAACAACAAATTGCAGTCATCTGATTGCTCTCAGGTGCTCTTTAGGGATTATATTTGGAGTTCTTGGGCCTATTGCCAGTGGATATGTGCCATATCCAGGAGCTTGAAAAAATATAAGCTACAGAAATAGCTCATTGGCTCACTGGCTGACCCAAGGGATAAACCCACTAAAAAATCAAAATGTGCCTACTTAACTCTTTGATCACGAGACTGTGGGTGCCTCTCAGCTTAAAGCCTGATTTGAAGCCCGTTGACATCAAAACTGAAGTAACCAGGCTTTGTGTAACCAAATGACACGATTTGAGCACTGGGAAATGGGAGTGGGGAATTTAATTCTTTTCATGGAGCAGGAAATGGAGCTCTCTAAGGATCTGTTGACAGCACCAAGCCAAGTGTAAGCTGCACCTGGAATGGCTGGAGTCTGAAATCAGGTGCTGTTTATTAGCATTGCCTCATCAAAAAGAGCTTACAGAAGAGTAATTTATTTTGTTTATATTGAAGAGTCAACAAGGAAAAGAAGCAAATGTTTTGTTCTTCAGGTGAAAATATTATTTGTTACTCTAATATGCACTTGACTCTTTTTGAGCAAGCAGCATGAGCAGGCAAGGAATTTTTTTTTTTTCTGCAGTGCTTTAAGTCATTCACTTGATTTGTTGCCATTTGCTGCAGTTGTGTAATGGCTATAAAACTGGAAAAAACATAAAACATAAAAGAAAGGTGTTGAAGTCAGCCTTAAGGTACTAAATTCCTGACAGCAGCTTGTAAAGCAGTGGAGATTTAGGTGCTGTAAGATGACACTGGAGGTTGTGGTAGGCGACAGAAGGTGCTGAAGTGATGAGGCTATGACAAACTGGAATTATGCAACTACAGATGGACTCCTTAAATATAAAAAAATAGAAAAAAAAAAAAAGAAAAAAAAATATAGTGATGTCTTTTCATGTAGTTTTTCAGTATTACCTTACTGAGTCCCTGAGTCTGGGTCTGATCTGCTGTGTAGACAGCAGGGAGCTGAATTGAATGTATCAGTAGAGGACTCTGCATCATATGTTTCAAAGTCCCAGGTGTCTCCTACAGTCAGTAGTTGCATTCCAGTGAGGCATATGTTGAGGAAGGAGGAGACCTTATTTCAGTCCCTCTCCCTCAGACTGAAGGGACTGAGAGTTTTCATTTCGTCTCCCAGGAAGACTTTTTACCCACTTGTCTAGAGTCTACCATGTAAGAAAATGCTTTTACTAGTGAATCTAATCCACCACAAAGTAATCAATTGAAAATGCACAGATCCAAAGAATAAGTTTCACTCTTAAGGCAGGCATACTGAGGCGTATTTAGAATAATGCAAATCTTGCATGCCCAAGAGTCCCTGCTTCATGAATTATTTTAATATAAAAAGCTTCAGATTGCTTATTAAAAAATCGAGATAAAACCATATCTAAATAAGGAACTAAAATGCAACTAAGGAAATCATCACAAACTAGATGTCCCTTTTGAATGACAGGGAAACATGGGAACAATCAGACATTTAAAGGTGAGAAATTAAAAATGGGCAATAAAAACAGTTTTCATATCATGGGGTTAGACTTCGGAGCCTGTTGCCAACCAGAGGGGTTGGGATCAAAACTTGGTTATCATAACTCTCCAAATGGAAATCTTGCGCAACCTAGAGGTCAGACCAGATTAGCTGCAGTTCCTTGTTACTGGATCTCAGTATCTTAAAGTATATTGTTTGCCACTGTGAGAAGCTGGATTCTAGACCAGGTAGGGCTGCAATTGTAATGCAGGGTGGTCTTTCCTCTACTCCATTAAAATTTCATCTATTGCTATGATTGTAATTCACTGGTGGACTATATATTTATACACAGTATATGTTTATACATATAAATGGAATTGATTAATTCTTTTGTGTCTTGATATTTGGTTTCATGAAAAGCACAAGGCAGGCTGTGGTCAGATGCCAGGAATTTGGAAGGAGTGGTTATAACAGGTATATTAAGTGGCTAAGAAGGATATAAAATTTTCCCTTCCTCCCAGGAGCATACTTGAATGCAGTTAGTGATACCTGTTTCACTACTGGGGTGTACTGTGCACCCTTTGCTTTAACTAATCCTGTTAATGTTGCTCCTACAGGTTACTCCCATTCCTGCTGCATGGGGCTCAAGGCAATACTGATCTCTCTGATCCATCTGATTTTCAATTGCTTTTCAGTTGTTTTTAACTGACAATTCATTATTAGCAATTACTCTTAATAGGCTTGTTCAGCTCAAAGGGCAAATATTGTTGATATGAGTAAAAACCACCAGAATTTTGGGACATCTTCTTTTTGTAGGACCTTTCTATTTTCCATTGAATTTGATGCTAGCATAGATGACATATACCCATGAATAAGGACCTAATACACACAGCACTGCTCAAGAGCCTACCAGTCAGTGGCTGTCTCTCCGGTGCCTCCGATGGGTTTTGGATTGAGTTTCAAGTGCCAGCAGTTACTCAGATTACATATAAGTGCTGGAGCAGGGTCTTTAGTAATATGAATGTTGGTTATTGAGGCCAGATTTAGGTCTCAGGCTGCCTGCTAAATAACTGAGGTAGAAAAGTGAACTGAAGTCAAGGTGCAAACTTCTGCTTAAAGGACATTATAGCAGAAGAATAAGAGGGTGAAAGTGGAAGTCTGCACAGCATTTTCATCATTAGAAACTGCTGTTGACTGTCCACATTGTTTACAGGCAGATTTTCATGCAGTAAGTAGAAATAAATCTCTTTTCCATAGAATAAGAAAAATGAGAGCATCAGCAATGCACTGTATTCAGTAGTGTTACTCATTGCATTGAGTTTACTAAACCTTTTAGGAAGAAGTGCTTGACAATATCCAGTCTGTAGTAACCACCCTCTTGAAATATTATATTTACTGTATAGCAATACAAGAAGAAAATTTTAATAATAGTAATTATTCAGAGAATTATCATCATTTTAGCTGATATCTCTAAAGCCAAGGACATTTTATCACCATTTTAATTTACAATTATGCAGTGGCTTAAGAAACTGAACCTAGTTCATGACTTGGGGAGCAAGAATGACAATAAATATATTCCATTACCCTCTATCACCTACAGTCATAGTGGTGTTAATAATATGTCTTTTTTTAAAAAAAAGACACAAAGTCTTCCCTATCCTGAATTACTGTAGTGTTCTGGTTAAAAGCCAGCAGAACCTAGAAGTGCAAAATTAAGACAAACATAACAGGAAGACTTTGATGGCATCTCGGATGATTCAATACTGTAGTGAAGACAAGAAAAGAATATTTTATATAACAGCACCAGTACATGACATGAAACAGTAAATCATTTCTTGGGTAGATGAGCTCACACACTAGAGAAGGTCTTTGCAATTTTTTTCTTTTAAATTAATACCTGTTTCCTTTGGCTTTTGTAGTGAAATTTACAGCACTTTGAAAGCTATATCCATCCACATCAATAAACTCTTTAGGTTAAGACAATCGAAGCAATATAGGAGGTAGGGAATAGAAAGGATCAATTCCAAAGCCAGCAAAGCTCAGGGAGTGGAGATAAGTGAATCCAAGTTGCTTATCCTGGCAGAAGTAAAATTAGCCAGGAGATTCCTGCTGAACTGAAGAGGGCACTGTGCAATGGTGGGACCAGCAGGGAACAATTTTAAGCCTCCATCCT
The DNA here is from genome assembly GCA_032466535.1 of Forpus xanthops. Taxonomy (NCBI): domain Eukaryota; kingdom Metazoa; phylum Chordata; class Aves; order Psittaciformes; family Psittacidae; genus Forpus; species Forpus xanthops. Next base: position 6,594 of record JASSUY010015736.1, on the reverse strand, counting down.
GCCAGCTGTTTTACATGGGTGGTCCTAAGTATGTCTGGTATGTAATTAACCTGAATCCCTGGGTAGCATCTGCATATGCACTGGTATTACATGCTGCCATTTCACCCCAGCTTCCCTGCAGGTGTGACAAATGAATGTTGTGCCACAATTATAGCAGCCTGAAACCAGCCTTACGTTTTTCTGCCTCTCTTTAAAAATAAAGAACGCTCTTTCCCATTAGCTGCCAAACAAAAGAAAATTTACCTTAGAATTGAAGAAAAAAAAATTCCGAACCCAAAAAAGTTAGTCTTGCCACTTATAGTGCAAGAAGACACTTGCTTCTGCATGAAGTCCCAATGACTACAGTCAATGATCAGTAGGGATAAGAGTCCATTGACTTTGAACTGAGCAGGACCTAAACTTCGTCACAGAAAAAAACCCTAAACCCCTTACCCTTTAAGATGCAACAGGTTTCTTAAACTAGGAGGGTTATTTTACTGGTCATTAGCTGCCATAAGACACTCTCTCAAGCAGAAAGCATACTATATGTATTGTCCAAATGTTGACTTAATTATGTTCTGGCTCCACTGGTTGTATTACCATTTTAACTACATTTACCATCTTTTCTTAATTTAAAAAGAATCTGTTTCTCATAGTGATGCTGACAGATTGGTTGGCATCATGAAAGTGTTTGATATGATATCTTAAAATCCTCTGACTTGTGAAATGATGTGATTTAACCTACAGTTACCTATGCCAATTTCAGTGAAGTCTGATTGACAACAACCACTTGTGCAAAAAGGTGAGACACCTTAATTTGAAACACTGTAAAAGCAGGAAAACAGTGACAATGGGCACTGTACTACCACCTTCACTGTTTTGGCTTAGTCCTCTTAATACTAAAGTTGCTGAGAAAGTACTCCTTCGTCAGGGAAGACCCATGAGGCATATCGTACTGGTAAACTTTTTCCAAGACACACTTTCCAGTGGAATTAATGTGTCTTGGCTGTGAGGCATAGGATAATGGGATTAACTTGCTAGGAATTCAGGAGGAGTGTGTTCCTGGAAGACTCCAAGGCTCAGGGAAGAGTTCAGCTCTGTAGACTAAAGCTTGTTGTCTAGCAATTCTGCATCTAATGTTGGCTTGAAGATTTTGGCTGAAATCAGACTCATAGAGACAATTTCCAGATGCTGAGCCAGAAATTTTTTCACTACTCTGGAGATAGGAGAAGGGGGAATCCACCTATATGCATCCCACTGATTGCTTAAGCCAAGCACAGAGCAAGAAATATCAGCCCTCTGGATCTTCCCAAATTTCCTCAGGGGCATTAGCATGTGCTATGGCACAGGAAAATCTGGGACTGTTTGCCTGTGATCGGATAGATGCTCCAGTACTGGGGGTCCTCCCATGTGGTCTCCAGCAGCCAGATTTTAATGGTGTGGAAGCCTCCAGATATGGTGGGTTAGGGACAGGTTGTTTTGTGTGGCAGGGGTTCTAGATAACGGTTCCCAGGGGCTAACAGGGGGCCTGGGACAAGAAGGGTTTGACCTTTATGTTCTCACATCTTGGATTTTGCTCCTGTACCAGCTGTAGCCAAAACACAAATCAAAATTGCTGCCAAATAGAAACTGTTGTCTATCTCCAGTGGAGGAAGACTTATTCCTGACCAAAGCTGAAGTGCTAGCACATTGCAGCTGCATGGGAGAGAAGCAAAGTCTACCTCAAAGCATGATCTTGCCTATCCTGCTTTTACGTGTCCTTTCCAAACTATGATGGTCAGCTATTAAGTGCATATTTTTGTAATTCTCTGGTCCACATTCTATAGTGAGTGTGTTGCATGCTACTCCTTGATTTTACCTAAAATCACAGCCTTCCCAGTGGAGGCATCAACCATGCTGCAGTGCACATGCAAAGCACCTGCCTGTACATACGGTATGTTCACCCTGTGAAGGTAAGTTGCGGTGGCAGCACAGAGCTTTCACCAGTCATTGACTTTTCTTCATAGAGATGATAGTGGGATATCTCCAGGGAGTGGCAATACAGTGTCAGGGGGCTGGAGCTAGCTTCAAATGAGTTCACTTTGGTACTGACAATAGCTCTGTGTGACACCTCTCCTGGGTAAATTATGCAGCTGTCTGCAATATATATGTACTCGGTAGAACTGGGACTGTCTGTTTGCCCTGTTTTCTCTTATTAATATTCCTCCTGCAATAATTCCTCCCTCCCCTAAATTATATTTCCTTTTTTTTTTTTTGTTTTGTTTCTGAAGGAGGACACATTTTATCCAATTTTGCACTGCTAGAAAATGAAGCAGGCTTCATTTTCTCTTTCTCTCCCAGGATTTTCAATTCACACTTTAAGAAAGATTCATGTCTTCTGAGAAAGAAATTACTGGAGTCTGAGGGTTTTTTCATCCCCTGTTTTTCCTTTTAGTCTTTCAAGGTGGGGAAAACAGTGGTCCTATAATGTAAGCATATGCCGTTATGGCAGGCTGAAATGTATCCTTGGTTCCTAATAGTTTCAGAACCTCAAATAAAAGCTTCAAGATTCCTTGTCAGGCTTTTATTACAATATCATTTTTCTCAAGAAACTATGGAAATACTGGGTTTTAAATCATGTCTCTAATGAAAGAGACAGTATCAGTTATAGGCTTTTGTACTGTCGTAGAATCTGCACATCAAAAACAACTCTGTTGGTTCTTTTTTGTAATAACTTGTTTTTTTTTAATTCCTGCCACAGCCATTTGCTGTTATGATGTGACAATTGCCATGGCTGTTTTGCATGTTGATTTAGTTGAGAATGACTGTTGCTCTCTTGGATGTTGTCCGCATAATTAATGTCTCCTATCAGTCTCAAGCAGAAGGAAGAAAATCTTTTCTATCTCTGATGGAAATGGTTGAGTGGCCCTCTGGGGCCAATTAGATCACCAAATGGCAGTGACATCCTGGAAGAAACCACCATGGTGCATTTGGATCATTCCTTTCAGCTGAGCAGGTTGAAGGATAGAAGGGAGGGAGAGGGAAGGAAAATGTCAGGGTCCCTGATCAGAGCAATAAACTGGCATACAGACCACATCTTATTTCCCAGTTGGAGGTGCTGACATGACATCTCTCACTTTTTCAACCTCATTTCTTTCCGGCTAAGTAAATACATTTCACCACTGATTTGAAAGAGCAGTGTCAGGATGACAGTCTGAATCTATACCATTTAATTCCAGCATCTCCTGTGTCTCTTGACAGGAACCAGACAGAAAATACTGCTTGAGCTAAATGACATTTCTGGCCAATTCCAGTTGTAGTGCTTTTTAATCAGAATATTCGAGACAGCATCCAGGGCTTTAGTAAAATTATTTAGGGTTTTTTTTTTTTTTCTCACTGAAAAATATAATATTGTGTAAGAGTGTGATGCTTTTTATAACATCATTGTTATTCCTGGCTTTAGTGATAATACATTTAGTAGTATTATCAGTTATTTCAGCAAAGATATAAAATTCAAAACCATTTAAAATTTTAAGTTGGATCCCCCAACCATCTGTATAATATAGTGGTAATAATCTTTAAGTGCAATAAGTTTATAAGGAAGTGATATGCATGTCATGCTGTTAAAATGAATGTCTGTGTTGCCTTGACATTTATAAATGCTAAAACCTTTACTTTACCTTGCTATTCAATTCACAGCAGGAGATATTATTTAAAACTGTAACCTTCTCATGCTTATGGATTATTGCTTAATTTTATTAGACTTCCTTTCATAAAAAAAAAAAAAAAAACAAAAAACCCTCACAATCACCACCATTTCTCCAGTATCAAGCAACACAATTGTAAGTTGATGTCTGACTATATAAGGAGAGCTAGCATGGAGAAATCAAACTTATAAACACATACTTCTGATGCTGTTTTTAAATAGGGTAGAGCAGTTGACATCATCAACCTGGGCATGTGCAAAGCGTTTGACACTGTCCCACATGACATCCTTGTCTCTAAATTGGAGAGACATCAGTTTGATGGACGGACCACTTGGTGGGTAAAGAACTGGCTGGATGGCTGCATGCAAAGAGCTGTAGTCAATGGCAAAATGTCCAGCTGGAGACCAGTAATGAGTGGCAACCCTCAGTGATCGGTGTTGGGACTAGACTTGTTCAACATCTTTGTCAGTGATATGGACATTGGGGTTGAGTATGCCCTCAGCAATTTTGCTGATGGCACCAAGTAGTGTGGTTCAATTGATACAATGGAGGGAAGGAATGCCAGCCAGAGGGACCTTGACATGCTTGTGAGGTGGGCTGATGTCAATCTCATGAAGTTTAACCATGACAAGTGCACAGTCCTACACCTGGGTCAGAGTAATCCCAGGCATAGCTACAGGTTGAGCAGAGAAGAGATTCAGAGCAGCCCTGCGGAGAAGGACTTGGGGGTGTTGGTTGATGAGAGAAGGAACTTGAGCTGTCAATGTACTCTTGCAGCCCAGAAAGCCAACTGCATCCTGGACTGCATCAAAAGAAGCGTGACTAGCAGGTCGAGGGAGGTGATCCTGCCCCTCTACTCTCACAAGACCTCACTTGGAGTATTGTGTGCAGTTCTGGTGTCTTCAACAGAAAAAGGACATGGAACTGTTGGAACAAGTGCAGAGGAGGGCCACGAGGATGATGAGGCTATTGGAGCACTTCCTGTATGAAGATAGGCTGAAAAAGTTGGGGCTGTTGAGCCTAGAGAAGAGAAGGCTGCATGAAGACCTCTTAGCAGCCTTCCAGTATCTGAAGGGGGCCTATAAGTATGCTGGGATGGACTTTTCATGAGGGAATGTACTGATAGGACAAGGGGTAATGGGTTCAGACTTAAACAGGGGAAGTTTAGATTGATCTGAGGAAGAAATTCTTTACAATAAGGGTGGTGAAACACTGGAATGGGTTAGCCAAAGGAGTGGCAAATATTCCATCGTTGGCAGTGTTCAAGATCGGGTTGGACATAGCCTTGGGGGACATGGTTTAATGTGGGGCGTTCCTGCCCATGGCAGTGGAGTTGGAACTAGATAATCTTAAGGTTCTTTCTAGCCCCAACTATTCTATGTTTCTATGGAATACCGGCTTATGAAGTGCGTCAATAGGAAAGAGTTGACATTTTGTTAAACGGATGATCCCAGTGTTTTAAGCGGTGATGCACTGACTAATTTCACTTAACACAAATAGCAAGCTGCGTTTTTTGCAAGATTTTCTCATGATGGGTAGGCCAAAAGGTCTGTCCATGTAGCAACTTCCCATGATGAAGACCATGCTGTCCTTGCATATAAAGTGCTACGCCTCAAATGCCGTGCACATATGTGTTCTTTGTAAAAGGAAACATTATACCAAAAGTTAACTTTAATTAACATTCTACTAGGATATTATTCACCTCAGAGGACCTGGGTTCAATGGAAGACCCCAAACAGCCTGTGTGAATGTACCAATATTGAAGTCATAGATGTAGCTTGAATCCAGAGCAATGAGACAAGTATATGACAGACAGTACGTCCTCAGGAAATAAGTGCTTGTGAGGACTTTGGCTAGGCACAGAGGTCACTTTGTCCTCACTCTATTTCTTATATATGAAGATTTCAGGTATCTTCCTGTTGAGATGCAAATTTACTGTGATGCAACTTTACTGTTCACCCAACCTTGTTGCTCTTTATCATTTTGGAGGCTAACATAAAGTCAGTACATTCTAGAGTTTTCCTAGAAAAAGGGCCACATGTGGCAGAAATATCATTTAACAGGAACCTCCTACAGCGTATAGAGGGTAAAAGACACTCCGTTTAATTAGCAAGACTGTCTTAAATACTGAATCTAGGGATGACATTTGTGCCTCAGTGTGCGGGAGCTCCTCAGGCTCCCCATCCCCAGTTGACCAGACTGAGGAGCCTGCAGGAGGATACCTGCTCCCTTCTTGCTGAGTCCCCTCAGAGACGGGTGCATGTGCCCCGCTCCCATCCCTACACAAAGCTAGAGTGTGGCTGTGCATGGAGGGGCCAGGGCGATGTTGTGTAGAGCAGAGCATAGTCGCAGCTGTAAAGTATTCTTCCAAACTAGGAGCCCAGATAAAACAGCTTCTGCAATGTAAGATGATCTTTGCAAGTTTCAACTTCTGAGATTGCCTTTTGGCAGCAATTAAAAATGTTGAGAGAAACAAAAGCTTAAATAAAAACCTTAAAAGGATTCTTGGATAGAGATGTATCTCTTATTCTTTACAACCCTCTGTAAAATCTCTTATTGTTTTTCTCTTGCACTGAATGTAAGCAGCACATATGCTAGCTGGCACCACAACATGCTGGGACAGAAAGCATGCAGTGCCTTTGCAGTAGCCTGCAGTGGGGATTTCACTGGCCATCTTCAAAGCTGCAGACATACTCCTGGCAGCTCTGCCTAAACACAAAAGACAGCACACAGGAGAAAATAAGATAGTCCTGATACCCAGGCTGTCCTGGAATTTCATTCATGAGGTGGGCAGCAAGAATTCATGGTGTAAGTTTGTGGTTTTACACTCCTTTTAATGATGAAGTTGAATGAGGGACTGTAGTGATAGGACAAGGGGTAACAGGTTCAAACTTAAACAAGAGAAGTTTAGATTGGATCTGAGGAAGAA
>JASSUY010015734.1:0-36913 GCA_032466535.1 Forpus xanthops | reverse complement strand
ACAGCAGTGATTTGTGTTATACCTTGATTACTGAACGGTCCTTATCTCAACCCATAGGAGTTGCATTCTTTCGGTTCTACTTTCCCCCCTCCCTCCCCCCCCGTAAAGTGGGGGGGGAAAAGAAGGCTGGGAGGAGTGAGTGGGCAGGCAGATTGATTTACGCCTCAAACCACAACACCCACTCAGACTGCAACAAGGTGATCACTTGTGTAATTCCAAATTCCCATTCACTTAAAGGAGATGTGACATAACAACCCACTGTGAAGTGTACAACACTCCCTGGACTCATAGGTTTGCCTCACTTTATGAGGGTGATACCTTCCTGTAGATGAATAATTCATATTTAATTTGAACATTTCTTGCCTGCAAAGAACAAGCAATACAAGAAAGACCCAGAACTCTAAGAAAGCACATAGCTATTAATTTATATCCGACTGCCGGATCTTTAAATTAATATGCTTATAAGCATAGTTTTGAACAGGAACAACTTTAATGACTCAGGATAAACTTAATACCGCTGCACTGATCCTACTTCTTCATGTTGGCTAGGCCTTATCATTGCCTCAATTATATCCTTTTGCCAAAATAAACACTATCAGGAAGAAAGGAGGCAGCAATCTGAAAAATGGCAAACCTATTATTGCATATTTTTTCAGGCTGTGGCAGAATGTACAATATTTCTAAAGTCATTTTAGCTCAGGGACTTTTTTTATTAACTCAGATGAAAAGAATTTTCTGGCAGAAATATGATATTTTCCAAATTCTGTTTTAAATGGATACTTCTTGTTATTGTTTTTCCTTTGACTGGTAAATCACCAATTCTGCAATATGGCAGCAAGCCAACACAGAAGATCCCTATTTTAAATGTTATAAATGAGTGTGGACATTTTATTTGTCTAGAGACCAGCTGAACCCTAACCAGCATTAATTTATGCAACTAGATAAGTCCTAACTGAAAGGTAAATTCATCCTTTCTTACACGAGTCCTCCTGAGCCATTTAGGACCACTCTTTCCAAGGCAGTTAGAGCACTGCCTTGAAAGACTGCTGCCACTTCTCCACAGTGGGTAGGTTTAGAGAAGAAAAGCTGTCAGAAGCAGAGGCAGTTTCATGCAAGCTCTGCTGCTAATGTGCCTACCACTAGCAACATCAGCTACACCTCAGACCTATCAGTACTCTACAGTTTTTAATCTGCAGATCCTAGTATACATTGGGTAGCATTTCATTATGTGTTTATGCCACTTCCATATGCATCTCACAGAACCAGAAAGCCACAACAGTATATCTGAAACTTTATAGAAGATTGATGCTTTCATATTTGCTAGTAGCGCTATGGCATATGCACAGGCCTGTGTTATCACAGTATCCTTTTTTGGGGGTAGAAATACTGCATTTTGAGTTGAAGAGATCTTAAAAGGAAGGAGCATTACAACGATGAAGCAAACCTTAGCTGAAAGATTTGTTGAAAGATTAGCTTGAGAACTTTACAGCTTGTTTGGGTAAAGCTTAACTTCATTTAGTCTGAAATTAATTGATACAGTGTCTGAGTGCATTACTATTCAAAGTCAACATATTTTTTATTGATCAGAAACAATTTGTACATTTCTTGTCAATTTGAGAAGTCAAACCCAGAAAAACAAAAGTTAGCAGCTTTTTAAAACAGCAGTTTTACGTTCTGCAGAGTGAAATAATATCCACCAGCAGCCCAACAGGAGAGTTTCCACATCTGCTCTTGCATCTGAGGAGAGCTTAACCTAGGGATAAGCCCTCAAAACTTTATAGCTCATGTTTCAGCGCCCCTTCATTTAGGGAAAAGGTCAGTTTGTAATTGCACTAACGCTAACGCATACAAATACATGTACTTGCTGTATGTTTTTTTCATACAGTGGATTTATTACAACTAACTAAGGAAAGTTCATATGACCAAGTATGAGAACAATCTCCTGCTCTTTTCTTGCAAAAAGATATTAAACAGCATGTTCTGGGTGAGAATAAGAGTATTTGGGGAATCAGATTTATTTCTCAGCATGTATTTTACCCAAGCAAGCCACTCACTAGTATCATTAATGACAACTCTGCATATTTAGCTCTGCTCCAAACCAAGATGGTACACAAAATAGCAAGGTATCAAATTTCTTCGAGGATGAAAAATACTAACATATTTTTTTCTTCACCATGCTAGTGCATGTGTCTCTCCTTCTTCTCTAGCCACTGCTTATATACCAGTCCCACTCTAACGACTGAAAATCATATTAGTGGCTTTTCCTCTCAAATCTGCATTTCCAAGCACTGATTAAAACCTGTCTTGATACTCTTCAAACACATCTCCTTGAAAGCAGATTGAAGTAAATCCACAGCAGAAAGAAGAAAGATGTATTTACTGAACCTTCTGCTGAGTTGTCATTGGTGTTTTGGATATTCAAACATAATTTTCTATGTAATTTAGAAGGTTAGCCCCTCACACATTATCATGTGTAAAAGGCAGAGTAATCAACAGTATCAATTCAGGAGAAAATATTCCAGAAGATAATATCATCTTCTGCTTACAGAAAGGTCAATACATACTCCAAAGCTCAACACATTGACTATTTTTTTAATTCAAACTCTGAAGGTGCTTTTTCTTTCTTCAGTGAAGCAATGGCAAATTAATTGCAATTGGATTTTTTAATTTCAAAAATTAGAGACTAAGTGGCATTTTTGTACTGAATGAAGTTTTGTCATACAATGTAGCATTACACCATTAGAAAAAAATAAACAGAGAAAATAAGGTTGAGACTACATTAAGTGGAAATTAAAGTAAATAAAATTATTTTAAATTAGAAAATGTTAAAAAGACAAAAGAGACTTTTGCAAATAATGCATATAAAGGGAGTTTCACATATTCCAGCAAAATGGTAAGAATCACATACTTCCTCTCCTTGAGAAAACGTTATCGCTATATGGTGATAAAGAGGTGATAAAACCCTGTGAGATTATATCCCATAGCCAAATAGTCAGATTTTTGATACCATGTTTTCTTTCTTTTCTTAATACGAGGAGAAAACAACATAATAACTTTAGGTTACTTGCGAGCGTTTTAGCGGCTAGGCACTAGAAATCAGCCATTCTCCCACACTGACCTCTAGGTGGCACAAAAGGACTTAACTAAGCAGATCTTTCCCGTTTTTTTAGGTAACGTTATGCCCTCCCAGTGAGGCTCCGAGTCAACAATTCCAACATAGCAAAACACACATCTATTAACCTGTATTAAATAAAATGTCAAAATAAGTATTAAAGTGACAGTTACTTTAGCCGGGCAGGTAATTTTGTACTGCTTTTAATGGTGCAGTGAGATGTAAATCATTAATTGATTCTCCACAGTACATCTAAAATCCTTTCACCTTCAGCTTATAATACTTAAAAGGAGCAACAGGTTTACTAGAAATAAAGTTCAGGTTTACATTTAATTTAACATAGGGATTACTACAGGACTAAAAATACATACCATAAAAAACAATTTGCAATCATAATTCAGCAGAAAGAAAAAGTAGTAATGAGAAAAATACATCCATTACTTCATCATATTTTAGATTACAGTATGTAAAAAATTAAAGAGTCAGTGAAATCACATCCAATCAATAGTTACTGCAGCAGTAACTAAAAATGCCGCTTTTTGACTTCAGCCGTATAGCTTTTAGTATGAACCTAAGACTGGCATGTTCTGCAGGACCAGAAAGAAATTTTATACTAACAGTCTAATGTAATGCACACCATGTGAAGTATACCGGCAGCCCTCAGTCTCTGCACACAATGATGGCACCACACATGCATTTTTCCCCAATTAAGACACTATGACCTAGGAGCATTTCTCTTGGTCTGCCAAAAAACGTGCAAGTGTACATTGCCCTTGCGTCAATACCATGACCTATTTCCTTTATCTCCTGTCTTAGCCAAAGTATTCTCACTCACATCTGAGTTTCACTCTGACCAAAATCCATCCCACTCCTAAGCTCTCCCAGCTCTCCGCGTACAGAAATCCCAGGTGGGATTTCCACCACTATCATTCAAAGTCATCCAGTCACAAATGCTTCAACTCTCTAAAACTGAACATGAATTTAAGGATAAAATTTGTCAAAGCATCATGTGGAAGCTCATTTGCGTCAACATGTGATGACATATCATTGTATCATGTTCCCACAATTAAACAAGAAAGGAATTTCTCTCACCTGGCATAGAAATCTTTTGGTGGAACAACCTCCTGAAAGAACTGTAGCTGGTACAGGTAAAGTCCAATCAAGTGCCCTGCACTGAATATAGCCATTAATACACACAGACAGCTGAATATCAGCGGATCAAATGCTTGGCAACAGGACCACCATGTGCACAGGCCCAAAAATACAAAGAAATACACAGCTGAGGTCAAAGATGGCACCATCATTCCTGTAAAAATAAAAATATGGAGGGTTGGAAAAATGTGGGAAATACCAGCATTTATTAAAACTTAAATCTGACAAGAAATATATAAAACAATTTAGTCCAATTACTGTCTATGGCAATTATTACAATTAACCCTTAAAACTGCTATTAGCTTTGAAACTAGAAGAAAAGGGTATTTTTTTTGACTCAATGCACTTATGCTATACCTTAACATTTCATAAACAACTACTTTCCAGAACTTCTTTTGAGATGAGATCTACTTTTGTAAAGGTGTTTTTCAAAGCATGGAGAGAAACAGAAACACAGCTGCAAGGCCAGTCAGCAGTGTCTGAGAGCACTGGCATATTAAACTTCAAAATGAAATTTAAGTATGAGATGCTAAAATGCTAGGAAAGAACAGCGAAAAAACTTCTCATATAAATCTTGAGATACCTTGAGTTATTAATACCAAAACCCCCCTGATGTATATACTGACAAGGGACCTATATAAAATCCAGAGAACAGTCAGGAAATGCTTGCTTTTTTAACTTTCAGAAATTTGTAATCTACATACAACAAAGACTGCTGCCGTACATATGTATATTGGTTTTGCTCTTCACAAAAATTATTTCACTTCTGAAAATATGTGACTAGTGAAGCAGACCTGATGCACAATGGATAGCCTACAAAAATAAGTGAGGAAGCAGGAAAGACACATGTGTCTAAGAGTAGCAACCATGAGAAAATGACAAGAGAGCTTACATCCATGCACAGCAGCCCAGTGGAGTCTCTACAGTGAACAGTAACTGAAGCCAGTAAGGATGCCTGTCTCAATTTATGTTTAAGTTTTTAACTAGTGCATATTTAGGAGCCACCTTCCTCAGGCCAGACCTGTAGGGTCCTGGTAGTCTGTGGCTCTGGTATGCCCACTGGTCCTCTACAGCTGGGCCAGCCACTCCAGCAGAAGGACTTGCACCTTGCCAGGTGCTAGGTTGCCATGCTTTTTGGGGACAGTACCCTGAAGGTTGGTCCCCAGTTGGCATTAGTCCAGGCATTGTAAGGATTCATCCACAGTCATTTTGCCTGAGCTTCACCATCACATATTTCCCCTTGTATTTTAAACCAAGTCTTTAGTCAGGGTGCTCTGCCTCTGCTTCAGCTTGTAATGTGATGGCATTGACATAGGCTCACAGATTAAAAATATGACAGGACAGCAGAGACCATTATTCTGACTGCCTTCATGGTGGCACCTGTAAAACCTCTGCTGTAAAGCAATTTCTGCCTCAAGCCTACAATTACTTCCTTTCTTCTTTCAAAGATATACTTTCGTCTTTATTGAAGCACTTCAGGAGAAGGAGAATCCACTATATCCATATGTAAGTTATTTATTACTTGGAATATTGTGTGCAGTTCTGGTGTTCTCAAAATAAAAAGGACATGGAACTGTTGGAACAAGTCCAAAGGAGGGCCACGAGGATTATCAAGGGACTGGAGCACCTCCCCTATGAAGATAGGATGAGAGAGTTGGGGCTGTTCATCTTGGAGAAGAGAAGGCTGCGTGGAGACCTCATAGCAGCCTTCCAGTATCTGAAGGGGGCCTCCAGGGATGCAGGGGAGGGACTCTTCATGAGGGACTGTAATGAGAGGACAAGCGGTAACGAGTTGAAACTTAAACAGGGGAAGTTTAGATTGGACCTTAGGAAGAAATTCTTTACTGTAAGGGTGGTGAGGCACTGGAATGGGTTGCCCAGGGAAGTTGTGAACGCTCCATCACTGGCGGTGTTCAAGGCTGGGTTGGACATAGCCTTGGGTGACATGGTTTAGTGGGAGGTGTCCCTGCCCATAGCAGAGGGGTTGGAACTAGATGATCTTGAGGTCTTTTCCAATCCTAACTATTCTATGATTCTATTATGGCAGATTACTCTGGCTGTGAAAAGTTCAAAATGTATTTCTGGTCTGAAGTTGCAGGGGTTTATCACCACTACTGGCTCATAACTTCTATTAGATGACAAGTCTTAAAAAAAAATGGAAGCACTTTGTCAGTACTTTAAGGCTGCAGTCAAATCACCCTTCATCATCTTCCTTCTTGGCACAGTAAGTAAGGAAGTATTTAACTAATTAAGCTCATGGTCTCCCTCAGGAATACAGCCTTCCCAGACCTCAAGTCCTTTTTGTAACTGCTCTGAATACCTCCTGGCTCTTGGCATGAGTTGGAGTTCTACAGAGAAGCTGCCCATGAGCACTTAGAAGAAATTGCCTTTGTCCACTGCTGTGTGATCCTTCCGCTCCAATCTCAATAGGTGATGCTCACAAATGCAACTTCAGAATGGCAACCGGCTTTTCAAAATGTGTTTAATGGCATCTTTCTTCCCTGATGTTCAGCCCATATAACCTATTTTTATCCCTTCGTAGATTTGTTACTTTGCATTTGGCTATGCGTAAAGTTGTCAGATAATCTTCCCTGCCATAACAAAAGGTCACATCTGACCAGTCCTTGCCATTTATTATTGTTTTTTTAACTACTGTTTTATACTTCATATACAAGTATACTTACACATTAAGTATATACAGTTGTACAGATACTTCATATGTAATGACCCCATTAAAACATGTGATTAGACAGATTGCTAATTTACAATTATTGCTCCAATTATTAATTCATTAATTACAACCTACAGTGATTTTGTACACTTCCATTCTGGCTACAGCTGACTATATGGTACTAAATCAAATGTCTTACAAAAAGGTTAGCTATATCATATCATAACAGCTACTTTTGCTAACTATACCAGAAACCAATGTGAAGTCTACTTACCTGCTAATCACTCTTTTCACATACTACACAGTCAACCTATTTTTCCTTTTTGTTGTTTTGAGCTATGTAAATACAGTTCCTTTTTAAATTAGGTAGTGCCAGAATTCACATTATAGTATATAAATATATGGTCACTTATAATATGCAACCATTCACCATTGGGTTACAACAGTAGCTGTGAAAGTTGCATAGAGCATGATAGGGCCACAAAGTATTTGTAAAAAATATTAAACAACTCAGCATATTCCAATGCCTGCCAAAATTTTAATTTAAATAAAATCAGCAGCAATTTCTTTTCCCTTAAAAATTTCCATTGTTATTCCCGCAGGTGCCAGAGTGCTGAAAACTCATTTGTTAAATGCATAATCTAATGAGGTCTGGAGGAAATTTTTCAGTTGCACCAACCTGCTGAACCAAGTAAAATTGTAACAACAACTTTTCCAGTGGTGATGATCATGTTGCCAATAAACTCCCTCAGTTTGGATGCTATGAAAGCAATTCTACGCAGCATTTTTAATTTCATGGTTTCTTCAAATTCTGCTTCAACACAGTCTTCATCATCCAGATCTTCTTCATACATCAAAGCATCATCTGGCTCTAACTTTTCTCTTACAGCCTAAAGGAGGAGGGGGAAAAGAAAAAGAGAATGCAAAATAGAGAGACAGATACAGAAATAAATTAGAATTAAAAACCATGGATATATTATTTAGCCATAAATTACTGTAAATTTGGGCTGTGTGCACGAAACAAGAGTTAAAGAAGGTATACTAAAGCTAGAGCTGTACGTTGATGGCTCCCATTTCAGATTAAGGGCTGTCGCTGAGAAAGGCTGCAATCCTCCTACAACAGGCTGCTTATTCATTTTTATATTAAATTTGATTTGCTCAGCATTATTTCCATCTTGCTATCCATTGTCTGCTAAATTCCATATTGTCTTAATGGCTTCAGGTATAAGATACAGTCACTAAGCACAGGTACCTTTCAGGTTCATGTTCCTCAACAAATCTCACTTTTCAAACCCTTCCCCATAAACCCTATCTCAGACTTCAAATGCAAACCCTAAAATTGAGCAAGTAGCAGTAATCTGAGCCATGGCAGCAAGGCCTGAAATAAATGGATAAATAGTTCACTGGTGACTGAAGGGCAATTTGGGAGAGAGAAAAATACACTAAGCAGTCTTGGGTAAAGAATGAGAAATGGTGAGATTAGCTGATGGTGAAAGAAAAGGAAAAAAAGTAACCAAGAGAGAAGTAGTTAAAGCTTGAGTGATCTGCAACAATTTAGCAAGGGAAATGAGACCAGTGGCTTAGTACTACACAATGGAAAAAGGAAAAGAAGGAAACATGTAAAGGCCCCTCATACTTGAGTGGTTCGTTAGGATTTGGCAGTGGCCTTCACCATCAAGGCTCCATCGTATCTTGGAGACCAGAAGACATACACAGCTATTGAGTGATGCAGACTAAATCATCAACCCATGGTGAGAATCTGCAGGATTAGCAAGAGGCCCACCCAAAGACACAATTTATGGAAAAATTAGTCATTCACAGACATGTAGGGACATATTTAAAAAAATCCAAGATAATAGTTTTGAGCCAGGTTCTCACTTGGTGTAATACAGCATAGCTTCTTTGGCACTAATCTGAACGTGTATTAGCTAACGTTAGTTCTGGCCAAGCAATATGTCTGCATGTGAAAGTAAGAAAGAGGGACTATTGTTTGGGGTTTTTTTTTTTTTTACCAGAATAGCAGTTTTATATTTATTGGTGACATTTGGCAGAAAAATTTCCACACCAACAGATAAGACTGCAGTACGAACAGCTGAACTCTCAGACTACTTAACCAAATTCTTCAGTACCACTTTGTTGTGTGGATTCCCAAAGGAACAAAATCCTCTGTGGACTCTTTCATTTCACCTCTAAGCTTGGTGCCAACTTTCTCCTCCTATTTTGAAGCATTAACAGTGTTGTGAATGCCTAGAACAAGCCTGTCTATTCTCAAGTGTGTCTATTTTACAGACAATGAAATACAGATTAAATACAGGAGGGCTGATGTGGGAAATCTACCTTTCTGTTAGACATATCCAGCTATTTCACTAGCTATACTCATAAATTTCATTTCAATTGCTTTGTTATTGTAAGCATTCAGTTATATAGCTCTCAGCACATGAATTCTTAGGTCCTTCTGCAAAACAATGGAGAGGAGATGGCAGCCCAAACATGCAGTCATAACAGTTCAAGCCATGCAGCACAAAGAGGCATTCTGTCCATCACTGCTGCTCATACCTGAGCTCCTATCTAAACAGGAGCTCCTTAAATATTCAGAAACACTGCTGACAGTGGGCTGAACAATACATTATGCTCGTTCTACTGCCACAGCTGTTTCAGTGAGAAAGCTACATAAAGGGCAAAAGTTATGATCATTTCTGCTTGTGCTGTAACTACTAGAGGAACCAGCTCCTTTTCTAGTCCTTCTGGTTCTAACCCTGCTCTTCCTAGACTGGTAGTACTGCTCTGCGCCTTGAGCTTAGTATGATCAGTGAACAGTGAAACTTTTAATAGTGTTCATACCCCAACAATAGAGAATGGGTGAGACTGCTGGACATTTACAGGTCATGAAATGGCACACCTACTATACATGGGTCTGTGTGAAGGAGATTCTTATTTCTTCAGGTAGTGCTTTCAATTTGCTGAAGACAATATGCATTAAAATGTGGAATTACTGACAAAAAATGCATAGGAAAATTTGCAAAATAAATAAGTTATCCCACAGGAGACTGTCAGGACTCATCTCTCCACGAATAATATGAATCTACATTGATCATGAAGACAGGATCCCTACATTTATTACAGCTTAAGCTGAATAGGAGCTCTGTCTAAATTACTGAGATAGCACTGAATTATACATATGCAGTAACAGAAAATAAAAGTGTGAAAAGTCACAAAATAAAATAATGAAATGCTATCCAGACAGAAGTAGAAAAAGTTCTTGAGGGAGAAACTAACAGAAATTAAAATATTTTAAAGTATGCACTGAAGGAAATTACACAATACCTTCGAACAACAAAATAAAAAGGACACAGAAGTAAAAAAAAGCACATAGAAACAGTCCAGTGAAAAATGAAACTTGATATCCTTTAATATTTCTTCTCTCTACTTGTCTCCCTCACCTCAGGTGCCAAATATCCAGTTTCAAACACCTTGATCTCTTCAAAATGGATCTTTGGATTTTCCTATCCCAATAACCAGAACTATAATTTTCTAACTTGGCCAGTCTAATCACTTAAGTTTCACTGTTCTGAAGGACCCTTAGGCTACATTTTGTCTTAAGAGATCAGTACTGACACGTATGACACAGCATGCCCAAGCAGAAGCACTAGGAAAGAGGGTATTTCGCATCAGAATATAGCTGAGAAGGAGATGATGGTCAAAAATTTCTATGGACTGAAGCTCCCACACTTGAAGCATAGCTAAAAACTTGCAAGTTACCAAAGAAGCTAACTTTCCTTTTATTTCCATTTTTATTTAGATATGAAAATATGGATTCCAAGTTCTGCAAAGAAGTTTAGATCTCACAAACACACGAAGTGCAGAAAAGCCTACTTCTGGTGTTACAGAGTTGATTTGTTGTTGGAAAGAAAACTTAAGCATTTTGAACCCCGCACATAACAAACTGATTTCCCACATTTTCCTTCCAAAACTACAAATGTCTGTTTGGAGTCAGGGTTCTTCAGCCACTTGCCTCAGTTTAAGACAAACTAGCAAATGGGAGAGCATGATCATCAACAGCAACCGTAATATGAAGCCTTATCGGACACATACATTTTGCAGCTTTTCAGCACAGCCTGAATTACCAGTGATATGGCTGCACAAGGACTGCCTGGTTTCAGGCTTTGCACCAGCCTGGAATGGGTGGGTTAGCTTTGGCAGCACTGTTTTCCATATCTGCAAGTTTTTTTAAGCATAATACCTCAGTCTTAATATTATCCTGCTTACCTCCCAGTGGTGTCATTCATGACAAAGTCAATGATTGTTTCAGTGAACAGACTACAACAACTAAACAACTATAAGTTTGATGGGTTTTTTTTTGTATACAAATGTATCTGTTTGTAATTCAGTATCCAAGGTGAAGTCAAGTAGCTGAAAGGCCATGCTCCTTTCCCGAAGTAGCTGAAATGCCATGTTCCAGTGTATGTCAAAAAGATGACAAGCGCTGTATTCCCCCACTCTCTTATTCACTGCCTGCCAACTGGATTATATGGAATGGCTTTCCAGTTTCCCATATTGAGCACTAGAAATTGCTGAAGAAATGCAAAGATTGAACAGCTTTTACATCCAACATGGTGATAATGTGCCGTTGTTTGAACACTTTCTGATGATTAAATAGCCACCTACATACGTGCTCATCCCAGTACACCATTACTCCTGTCAGATTGTTTTGCGAAGCTCTTTTTACTATGTGGATTAGTCTAAAGCTACAAACCCATGCTACATAGGCTACAGTTAGAAAAATACTTTTACTTCCATAATAAATTACTTATTATGCAATTACAGGATCCCTGTGGATGCTGATTAAATCAAATAAACTTCTCCATTCAAGGAGTACAGCGCATTTGTGAAGCCATAAACATGTGTTTCCATGACCTTTGCTCTGCAGAGCAGGGCCCCAGGACTTTTTATAAACAAACTAAATGCAGTTTAGGTTTTTCAGCAATAGTGTAGAAGTCCCAGGAGTATTTATTGTACAATACTTTTTTAAACTGCCAAATTGAGATAGAGAACAGGCAAGGAAACAGTACAGCCTCTGTGGCAGCTATGGCAGCTACTATTGTGGTCAGGGCCAGAATGTCCATTAGCTACTTTGGGGGCTGCTTTATTAACATCCAACTTTTAAATGTTTCATCTGGTACAGTATAAACACTACTGCACAAAGATATCCTCTAGTCCCAGAGATGTATTTACTAACAGGAAGCCTCAAACCCAACCACCTAAAACCCATTCCTGCTTCAGAACACTCCTTGCTTAGTACCTACATTTAATAGTATTGCATCTGTAAACACAAATTTGCTCATTTATTGATTTTTTATACTAGAGAGGACATGAACTAAACTCTTAACAAATTCACGAGAGCCCAAAAATTTAACCAATCAAAACTGTTGCAACAAAGGATATGCAAGTCTCAGAATGGACACAACTCCCATCTCTGCTAATGTACTGCGTTAATTATTAGGACCTCTCTACTGTGCACTGCTAAACTCACAAAAGTAACTTCTCATGAGACTTCAGATGCTTCCTCCTTTCAGCTGGCTCATAAATACCGTACAAATAGCCTCTTCTGCAGTATTTTGACACTTCCTTCCAGCCAGAAACAGGAAACAAACAGAAAGGAGTGAGAAAATGAGAAAAAAGCCAGAGAAAAACATGCAGTTACATGAAGCTCACCAAGTGCTATTAACACATCGCTTCTAGAAATTTTAACTAAGGCTCAATAGATCCTGGTGTGTCATTTTATCAATTTATCTATGTATTACGTGGACATTTAAAAAATCATAGAGATGCAGTGATAAGCCTCATTATCAAACTTAATGTTGAGATGACACTGTATTTTCCAAGGGTCTGAATTGCAGATGGCAGAAATGCAACTGGCAATTACATGGCAGCACTGTGAGGCTTTCAAGGCAACCTGTTTGTCATGTGGTTATGCCCTGGCAAAGAACTTCTGTGAAGGAAAGCCTAAAGCAACCTCCTCAGGAGTAGTGTGTGAGTTCACTGACTTAAATACACTCTTGTTGCTTCTGAATTGCAATGGGGACTGCAGGGATCACCCCAACACCCAACCATGTCCCAGAGCCTGCTCCTTCCTGGGATCCTCACAGCAGTCTTATCTAGGCAGCTACAGGGGTGCAGGTTCAGCACAAGGGCAGAGTGGCACACCATAGTAGAACATGTTATTTATTGCTGGTGACACCAGAGAAATGCTTTCATGATCTGGATTAGCTTAAAAGCTTTGAACTGAAGAATGGAGACAAGGAGCAAGCCACAAGGCAGACAGCATGGTCTGACCTCCTTCTAGCGATTTTAGTCAATCTTCACAAGAACTACTTTAGCTGTTTCATCCCATTTCTTTAAAGTCACCTGCATTGTCTTCATGCTGCCCTGCAGTTTGCATGCTCTGGAGCACACACTCATGGCCCACAGCTGACATCGTTATTGTAAAAGCATGATTCTCTCTTTGGCAGAAAATTAAGATACCACTTACTATAATTATTTCTTCACCTCTAATCATAATTCATATTTTGATTCTATACCTGTGATACAGTAGCACAGATACAATTCACTAAGTGTCTTTTCTAAGTCTGTTCAAGCCGTTACTATGAACAAGTTTTTGGACTTCCTTTTTATTAAAAACAAAACAAAACAAAAATCAAAACAGAACCAAGTTAATAAACAGTCCAGTTTAGGAATAATCTGAGATAAACTACTTGATTCAACTACACCAGCAGAACTATAGAAATAGACTCTCTTACTCTTCCTTTAACATCAGACTGGTATAGTACAATTGCCTCCATACTGCATAAGCCTGTGTATTCAATCTATATGGAATATATCACAACATGACTTGAGTTCCTAGTTTTAAGCTTGCCCTAGAAGCCTTCCTCATCCTCACATCCTCCTCTTTCCCCCCAAAAAAAGTCTTTAGCTTTTATCTTCATGAATAATTACCTACCTACTTCTAGGAGCAGAATATACATATGTGTATAGAAATGTACAATTTCTATAAATATTTTCTATAAATCTATATTTTCTTCATTTCTATAAATAATTATTTCAATAAAATAATCAAAATAACAAAATATTCTTCAGATAGACTTAGATGCAAGTACAAAAGCTGGAAAAGAAATTTAACTGCTATTTGGTTTATCACCAAAGGAACTGCAAGCTCTTAATGCAATATAAATTACTATAGTTCTAACCTGCAGTCAATACTGAAACATGTTAAGGTAATAATTTATTGAATTTCCAATTTCGCAAGAAAGTGAAAAACTCCGCAGTTGTTCTGAAAGTGTTGGCATGTAAGAAGTGTATTTTCCTGCTTTTTTTTTTTTGCCACAGAATAGGCACAAAAAGTTTCCTAATAAACAATTCCCATGTCATTCAACTTAAGCTGCACAGAAATGGGACTGGCTGGCAAGGGCATGTTCTGTAAGGTCATCTTGCATGAGATACATGTGGTGCTCACAGGGAGCTCAGGCAGGTGTACAGAAAACCAAAGGGGAGCACTGTTCTGTATGTGGATAGGAGGTACACATGGAGGGAGGGCCGGAGACTGCGAGCCAGGACAGAAAAAGAAAACTGAGTAACTTCAGGGGAAGACCATGCTCCATGAATTGATCGAATGTGAGAAAATTACAGTGAACATTTTGGTAGTTGTGACATTAATGAGACAGAAGCATTTTGGAATTCAAGCAATAATTTAATATGTGTATGACAACTAAATTGCTGAAAAGAAAAATGCTATATTAACCCTAAGTCTTGGAGATCTTAATGAAAAATTTTATCACTGGTAGATCTCAAGTGGGATGAAGCTTAGGTTAAAGGCCCACAGAGTATTAGATGAATTTGTTAGGGATGTATCATCTGAAATAACTTTCAGTGTGCTTGCAGCATTTGATGGGAATGAATGACGTACACTTTCACAGTAAAATCACATCAAAAACAGTAATTTGTTACAGAAAAAAAGGTTCAGCTCTTTACTGGAATCACACAGGGACATAGAGGCATTTAGCAATTCAGAGGAAATGAAAAATAAACTCATGAAGACAAACATAGGTCTGAAGCAGGATAACAGGAAGGCAACTCATGAAATCCTGTACACAATAGATATTGTACTGAGAGGGCCAAAGATTATTTCACTTCCCAATGTACCTATCGCACCTGAACAAACACCAAGTGATTTCAGCACAAGACTCACTTAGCCAATATGGAAATAGAGTTTCGTATCTTCACTCCAGAAAGCTGTCAGGCACGTAGGCCAAATGCAAAAGAGAGGGGAACTCAGGCAGAATTCAATTGTTTAGCCTGAGATGATTAAACACTTTTTTTAGTGGAAAAGAAATAGGAAGAGCTGGGTTTCGACTACAAGGCACAATTCAGTACAAATTCTGAATGAGCTAGTGCGGGTATGTGAAACAGCACAGCACCCGTAGGGAGTAATTCCTGTACCAAGAAATATACACACTGTACAATTATCCATCTTGTTAAGGACAATAAATAGCCCAACCATGGTTCTGTGGTTATCTGCAGTATTGCCTCAGCTCATACCGAAGTGGCTTGCTACTTCTCCAGTACCACCCCAAAGAGCCATAGATTACTTGGATGAACAGAAGAATGGGACATCCAGTCTAAAGAGAATCCAAAAATATTTGTTGTCTCTCATCTTGCAGAAAAATGTTTAAATAAATGTTTCCTTTCTCACAAAAAGATCAGAGAAATAAATGCTAAAGAGCGAAACTCTATATTGAAGCATAAGAGCAGAAGTCTAAGGGTAATAATGCAGTTATGAATACATGTACAACCTAAATAAGACATTTTCTAACCACCAGAAGAGCAAAATTACAGAGCAGGGTCCTATCAGGAGCAATGGATGAAGAAAAATTGCCCTCTTTTCAAGATGGTGCTTTCTACCTTCCAGAGAGAATTGTGTGATACTGCTGCCTGCAGTAGCAGCAGACTGAATTCTGTGACCTAGGAGATTCTTTCTTGTACTGTGTTCAGATCTACAAAGTCAAAATAGTATTCCAGGATTTTCATCACCTGGTTAACACCTCTGTATCTCATAATCTGGAATTGAGGACTGTTAGAAGAGCAAACCAGTAACACTAGTGCAAAGCTGCCACAAGAAGAATTTTGTAATGTCATGTTTCTAACCAAAACAGGACAGGTGCACACTGAAGTTTCACACTGAACAGGCTTACGGCATTTGGTCATACAGAAGGTATTGCACTATGTGTTTTTATGTAGCTGAGGCACTGCTGTAATTATATATTTGTGTTAAGACTTATCCAAAGACACGTGCATCAAACCAAGAAGCTAACGTAACTTGTAAACTTTTGACCCTTGTTAAGATGAGATGCATTAGAATTGTTACTGTGGGAGGCAGCTGGGTAAGGTCTGGCAAACTTCACCACTACAAACATCACAAAAGAAGCGATAAGAGAGCCTCACCTACTGTTTTTAAGCCACAAAAATAAGGTTATTAAATCCTACTTACACTATGCTCAAAGCACACTAAAATCAACTGGGTTTACCCATACTCCAGAGGTCAAAACCAAAGATATATTTATAACCAATCTGAAAAAGTAAGCCAATTTAAATAGAGGTGACAATGAGAAGAAAAAAAGAAGGAGAATAAAAGAGGCATCATCAGGAAGCTAGAAGAAGCCAGGAAGTTATAATTCTCTCTAAGAAGTTATTTTTCCCTCTTCATCACATATAGTATTTTCCACAATAGCCATCATTTGCTGTCTCCTAAGAGAAGCAAAAATTGAAGAAGTTTCATATGAAAAGATGTTCAGAGAAATCAGAACCAAAAGGCCCCACATCAGAAAGAGCTAATCAAGTCAGATGAATGTTTGATGCTGGTAAAACAAAACAATAAATAATCTTAGGAAAAATATGCCCATCACAGGCTTTATGAAAAATGGGCACCATTGTAAAAAGATCAAAGGATATCTCTGCATCTGAAGGCAGGAAAAATGACAAGTTGCTAGCAAATACAAGGACTAGGATGTCAGACATTTCTTGGTTCTGTGCTCTAAACTGATTATCCACATTATACAGGACATCCAGATAATTGATATGCTAGTTGATACGCTAGTAGAATTTTCCAACCCAACAATCTTTGAATCTAATGATGATTGTCATAATACCATCATTTACACCAACAACAAAACTGCCTGAAATGCAGAGGCATTGATATTCCCTGTAGCTCAAGTGACTATTGCAGAACTATAGCTAGTTCAGAAAAAAGTAATGAAAATGACAAAAGAAATAAAAAAAATAAAGAACAGGGACTGCTTATCTTTAAATGGGCATATATGCAAGAGAATATATTTTAATTCCTTTATTCTATCTCACTGTGTTTTATAACATGTAATACAAGGGACCCTTCATAAAATTAAAAAGTGTTAAATTTAAAGTAAAATCAGAGAGCACTTATTAAATTGTGGAAGTCCTTGCTTCATGATGCCACCAAAGCCAAGAAATTAATGAGGTTTTAAAAGGGTCTGGATAATTACATGTTTAACAAGATTATCCAGAGTAGCTGTAATTAAAAACAACATTTTTGGAAGGGATTTGAAACCACATGTTTTTGAATTAAAGCCATTCTCTCACTAGGAGAGATCAGCATAAATTGCAATGTTAGATATGGAGAAAAAGGTATTTCTTTACTTGCTTACTGTCCTTATTCAGCAGGCAGCAAATACTTTCAGGATGAGGATACTTGTCTCAATGGGCAATTACTAGATTAGGAAGTCCTTGGACAAGGTGTGGCATATTTGTAGCTTTCAAACCCTATCCATTCTGTTCTGTATGTATTGCAGTCACACTTGGAGACCTGGTCCATAAGAGAGCTTTTGATGTACTAGGCATAGGACAAATAGCTATGTCACTGTTTAGAAAGACACAGCTTAGACACTGTTTAGTAAGATAAAGGCAACTGATCATTTTTAACTACTCGTATCTGCCAATGGACACAAGCTGAGAGACAGATGAAATAATGGACTGGAGGACACAAACCAAGTTTGTGGCTAAAGTGAGAGGCACATGGTTGGTTGGTTGGTTGTTCTTTTTCTTTTTTTGATCCCAAACAAATCCCTGCCTTCTGCAGAAAAGAGAAAGGTGGACGATCTGGGATCAAGCTTGCCTCAGATTATGGGACAACATAGAAACAGCGGTCCCATTTGCTTTCTAGAAGAGTGTGGATAAGAAACAAGCTTGGACGGAGAATGCAGTAAGTGCCGTGGAAGGGAGTTTTATTGAAGACTACAACTGCATATTCTGATTAAGATCAATAGCTCTTCTAAAGTTTAAATTGTGCAATCTCAGAAGGATTTCCTTCCCCACCTCTGTCACTTACAATATTAGCAATTCATCCATAGTCAAAGAAAAAGCTACCTCCTAATACCTATCAGATTGCATATATATTGCATCTGCATTTTGGCATATAAACCACCATTTGCACCAAATCAAAAATGTCATGCTTTCAGCTGCAGCTGAGAGTTAACTGTTCTTTCTTATTTTCTTCCACCTTTTACACCTTGTGACTGGCACTGTGCTTTTCAGTATTTGCAGCCCGGGCCTGTCTCCAGCTGAATTCACCTGCTTTAAATTTTCTGAGCCCTAATAAAAAAGGCCTGCAGACACGTTTGCTCCAAGTGTGCGACCATTTAGGGGTGGTAATGAGTTGGACTGCAGCCTGGTATCTGGCAGACCTTCGTACTTCATGACTCACTGTTAATTAAAACCACACTCTTTGCTTATTCCTGGGATAACGTTACTCACAAATAATTGAGAGTCTCTCACTGCCTTATAGCTTCCTCCCCCCGGCATTTTTCTGTATAATATACTTTTCTGATGGAGATCTGTTTCCCTTAATGTTGGATGTAGTGTAATGGTGAAGGACATCAATTTTTGGCTGAATTCTTGTTGTCCTTAATTTGGATTCTGATATTTTTTCATATTTTGAATTGCATCTCAATTCATGAGCAATCTGATTCATTGTACTCTACAGCTGGTTTCTGGAGGCAACTGCTATGGCAAAATACAGCACATAATTGAGCACCACATACTGCCACTTGACTTCAGGTATTTTTTCAGCATGCCTATATAAAATTGAAATGTGATGGATTCACATAAAGCTCTGAAAAGGTCACTTTCAGAAGTATTAATTAATTAACAGGTTTTCTTCATAAATTTTGGAAGGAGTGGATAGATTAACCTTTCTTTTTTAATTAAGCCTATTTCCATAGTATTTCACTCTTGCCTGAAGCAAGGAGGTCTGAGAATTGCAAAATGTAAATAATTTCATGCAAAAAGGCAAAGCTGCAAGACAAACTCCAAGAAAAACTCTCAGCTTTTGCCTGGAAGTCACAATGCCTATTTCTTGATTTATGGAGCTATCTGTGGCTAGACATCTGGCAATCTGAAGTCACCTCTCTTATGGCTCTGTTGAGCCAGCTTGAATCAGTTGATGCATTCTTAACAAGATCTCATACCATGAATCTGTGATGCCTGGTAGCAGGAACTCTCAGAAAAAGCCCTTCAGCTCTGCAACTGGCTTCAGGGCTGGTCTAACAAATGCAGGACTATTTCCCTTGGAGGCACAGTACCAAGCTCAACACTTCTCCTGAAGCGTTTGTTTGTAGGGCAGTTGCTGTTGCAGCTCATGATGTGTTTTTTAATTCAATGGAGTTAACAGCATTAGTAGAGAGCTGCACCAACATGCGGACACAGGCATCAGCCAGATAATGCAGAATTCAAAGAACAGATCACTTAGTTTTCCCTTTTCCAGTGTGCTTTAAAAAGGAAGAATTGAGAGTTATCATGTGAAACTCACAGTTTGGACTCACTTTAGATCATGCCAATATTCTCCCAACTTCAGACGCTCAGCTACATGCTCTGCATATGCATTAGGTTCCTTACAGGCAGTCCTGCCAAATACATATTCCTAGCAGATTCAGCTGCTTCTGCAGCCTCTTCCTAACTAGCAGAAATGATTCCAGGATGTTATGTGCAGACACCTAGAAAGAGAAAGCTGACATCTGGAAAAATGTGTTTAATAGGTATTTAATTTTCCACTCTCCACTTCACTCCATCTTTAAAAATCTAGCAGGTTATTCTGATGAGGATTCGCCATTTCAACTGTGACAATCAGAATTCCTTACAGCATTAGGGATCACCTAACATGACAGAAACTATTGTTTTGGCTTTTTTTAATTAAAAAAAAATTAAAAAAAATAAAAAAAAAAAAAGCCTGTGACAGAGTTTTGGGTGTCACTAAACCTAAACACAGCTGCTGTGTTCACTAATACATACAGTTAATAAAACATAAATAATGTTTGCTGGGTTTTGATGTGAAGAAGTGAAATGTATTTACACAGATTTCTATTTGCCCAGTTCAATATTTCCTTGCAGTCAAAGTTTTCTCCTTCTCCCCCCACACTCTTTCCTTGTGGAATATTTTGGCCCATGTAGTTGCACTAGCGGATTGCCTTGAGGTAGCTAGTCTAAACCCAATCCGATATAAAGCTCTGTGCTATGTAATCAGTGTTAGCTTATTTTTTTCCTTTGCATTCCAGGCAAATGACTATTGCACCATGCCTGGAAGCCAGCACCCATACTCTCCATGAGACAGAGCTCCCTTCAGACCCAGGCTCCAGGCTCAGGCTCACCTTTGAAAAATACAAAAGGTAAGTATCTGAGCATCATCATCGAGATTCAGGGGAACTTAAGAATGCACTTTTGTTTTTTTCTTTGGAGCTTCTGCCATCAGATTACTCCTGTTTTATGCACGTGCATGCTTCCTTTCCAGGAGATCAAGGGCTTCAGAAAATCTGTTAGAGCCCACTTTGGCAAAATGCAATTCTTTTAAGAGAGACTGACTGAACACAAAGCATGCTAACTAGCCACACTTCTTAATCCTTCAGATGCATCACCTGCCTCCCCTTATGTGTACAGACCCAAATTGTAGCCTGCTGCTAAATCCATTTTGCACAGCTCCAAAAATAAACATATGTGAAGTTGACAAAATCAGCTTCCAGGAGATGCAGCAAAACCTTTTGTATGCTCAGACTTAGGCCTACATATCTTCTAATGTGCAGTTAAATCTGGAATCCTCAGGCAAACCTTAGCTGCCAGGAGAGCCTTTAAGAATTACAACTGCAACTTAGCATAAAGCACAGTCCTGATACCAATCTCTCACTTGCTAAAAACTCAAAGAGCTTCTGGCAATACCACAATCCAGACAACATGGCAATATGCAGAGAGAGAGGCTTTCCTCATGTGTCATGTCGTGTCCCCCACCCAGTGACACCAAAATGGGCAGCTGATTGCCCTAAATACTTTATCCACTTCAAAGTACAATTTCTATTCAAAATAAGTTGCAGTCGTGTCCCCTAAAAATGCAGTTTTGAGAGTAAAGGAAGAAATATTGCACACGTATAAAAGAAGACAGAAAATGAGACTCAAGGCACACTAGATAGTCTGATAAAAAGCATGTTAAGATTAGTAGCAGGAATTTCTCTGCACCCTGGGCTTAATTCCTACTGCAGATTTTTATATTATAAAATTCTTTCTCTCTTTCTGTGGATTTTTCTGCATTCATTTTCTCTTCTATTCTTTTTCATACTAGTAAAATACACAGCAAACACACCAACAATTCCAGCTAATCCATTCCCCAAAATAATCCTCAAGATTATGCAGGATGACCACAGTTTGGTATAACTCTTTCCATGAACTCAATACTCAATTTCTCTTCCCTTCTCCTAAGAGTCATTTCTGATAACCACTCAGATGTTGCTGTTATTCTCGGATAACAACTTTGGAAATATAGATGCTATACATGAAACTGAGCAATGTAGGTAGCAAAATAACTTCAGACTCAATCAAAAGCTCTAGCGAAGAAACAACTTGTGATCAACTGTCATGATCATTTCTTAAGTCAAAACAATTTGAAAAATTCAGTATATATATATCATATCTACTACTTTTTCATATTCTGCTTAGTTTTCTCAAAATAGTAACAACTGTAGCTTTTCTACTTTAAAAACAATTGTTTAAGTTTTCTGAAAGTAAGTTCACTATTTAACAGACCCAGTCCATGCAAAACCATTTCAGAATACATCTCAGACAGCAACGCCAAAGCTCACTCTTTACGAAAAGCCATGCAAATAGAAATGTGCATTTGATACCATTTCCTCATTTTCAAATTGCATGTTGCACTGTGCTGCATCCTCCGTTACTGGCTTCTGAAACATGTTGCGACAGATGAGCCATATTGCCAGACTAGCAATGGACATCCCAATATCTGGTACAAATATTCTGATCACGTTGCCAGCATCTGCTCCTTTCACACTGTATGGGATGAAAAAAATACACACAAAAAGGAAATGTTTGTTATTTCTAATGACATTTTCAACTGGAACAGGAAGTGAGTTTATGGCAAAGAAAAAGCTACTAAAACATAGTAATAAGAAAATTTCACAATATGAGAAATATGAAGATGATCAAGGATCTCTAGGCAGACAGATATTTTTGCTCTCCAGAAGTACAGAATAAGTCCTTATTCACTTGGGACTAACATACATATATTTTACTGATAGTTAACATTATGAATAACCCAATTCTGAATTTATTTTGTGGACAGTAAGACAGGAACAGTCTTTGCATTCAACAAGAAAGATTTCAGCTGATTCCTAGAAGATCCATGTGTATAAATCACAATCCCTTTAGAGGCATCCTTTGCAAAGACAACATCTCCACCAAGGTGGTAAAGCAAATTGAAGACAGCATTCATGTCGCTCTTAAGTGTGCCCTAATCATTCCTGGCACACAGAGGAATAAGCAGAAAGCCTGTAGTATTTTAATATGGTTTACTATGTTAACTGTTAATATGTTCTATTCAACCAGTTCTTTTAAATACGTTTTTTGGGTATTTAAGACTCCTATTTAAGTACAAATATTCAAATACTAATTAAAGTGCTAGGTCCCCGCCAAGAAAACATTTATCCTCCTCTGAAAGATTTGCAAAGCTGGATGAATTTTATATAGAAAAAAACCCTGCACTGCTTTATTGTGCAGACTTAATTGTTTAGGCTGGGAAATACGACTTCATGGTTTTGTATGTGGTGTCTGAATTTGATTCACTGTTAAAACGGAGAGCTTGGATTCAGATCTAGTGACACAACAAACAATTTATTAAGCTGTCGCATAAACTTACTGAACTCGGAACTATTAATGAGAGGATATAACAATTATTTGAAAGTTCACAGCATATACCTGCTAATTTGATATTAACACATTTTAAATATGCAGCTCAGATTTTAATTTTACTTAGATTTTTTACAGGGCTCTATGTCCATAATCAGATCTCAGAACAGGTGAAGCATCTGCATAGCCCCTTGGGCACAGGTGAGTATGCCAGACTAGCTCTTCATAGCCTACACTGGTAGAAAACCTTATAGGTTGTTTTATAGATGTAAAGATCACCTCTGGCTTTTCTTTACTGTAAAACTAGTAGTTTTGAAGCCTAAAAAAAAGCTATTCATGAAGGACTTACCTGAAATTGCTGTGATTAACTGCAGATTGAGAGCATCTATAGTCTCTTATGTGATACCATACAACCACTGTCAGGAATCTTGTGGGCCTGCTTATTTGTGAAAGATCAAATCCTACATTTACATCATTGCTGCTAAGCCAGCTTTTCTGTATAACTTGCTGTTACTTTGCTGTATAACTTGCAAAGTAACACATGCCCAAAGTGGGAACAAGGTAAGTGACCATGACAGAGGGCTGGAATTAGATGAACTTTAAAATCTCTTCCATCTCACCCAAATAATTTTGTGATTCTATTTGCTAGCTTTAATGTTTGTTTCAAAAGGTATAAATAAACGCATCACAGGAAGCAGTGAGCAATACACAGCTCTGTGAAATGCTGTCCTGCAGTACAGTTATGAAATGAGAGGGAAAATTAAAGCTCTAGTTCTTCTTGTTCCTATGCTCAGACACAGAGAATAAAACAAGGTGCTGCCTAAGGAAAACAACTTAAGCTTTGATATTGCAGCATCTTGTACAAGAAAGACACTGCAATCATGCAACCAGATAACTTTCTCCTCTGATGCTCTTTGCTGTTACAGATTAACCCTGAATGGTCACGTACTATACAGCAGCTGAGTAGCTTGAAAATGTTTTGCTAATGACTTCAAGTTGTATTGAAGCAGAGAAAAGAAACACAAAAGCCTCATTGGAAGGCTTGCAAAAGAGTTAGACAGCAAAGTCCTTGCTGGAATGCTTGCATGTTTCTTGCGCTGCGGCTTCAAACAAAGCATGCTGTAGAGTCAACTACCATGACAGCAAAGCCAATCTGTTTAACTTTATAGAAAACACAGGCTTGACATGTGTCAGTTCAGTTTGAGGTATTGCAGCCCATACTGTCACTGAAGATTAACTAGTCAAGGCACTGAGTCTGCACTTAATACTTTAGCAGAAAGGAGTGAAAAATACATGTTTAATGAACCTAATTCCTAACAAAGTTTCACAATAACAAATAAGTTTCACTCATCCTGATTGTTATGCCGAAACCTGCCTTTTAAAGCAGTTTTACTAAATAAGTGGCAACAAAATCTGAATTCTTGATTCCAAAAGTATCACTTAGGCATTTTTCAGAAAGAGTTGAGAAAAAACCCTGAATCCAGTATTAGTGTAAGAGCAGTATACATTTGCTAGGCTTATATTGAAAAATGGATCAGATTACTTCCATGCGATGCTCTGTAAGTGCGTTTTTTCTGTACACAGTTATGGAGTTCCACCTAAAATTAATTTTACATCACTTCTGAACTTAAAGCACAAGTCTTTCAGATCCAACCACTCACACACAATTTCAGAGTTGGTAGCCTTCAAATACCAATGCTTCTTAGTTGTACCAGCTTCTCCTTCCTCACATTGTACTCCTGTAGAGCCACACTGGGTCTGCCTTCACATATCCCACTCCCCAGAACAAGGAGAGACCGCTGTGGTAGCACTGCCTCTATTGCGGCTCATATTTCTTTCCAAACCAAATTTTTTTGATCTTTCAAAATAAATAATTTAGCATGTTGTGTAAGATGTGATGTGCAGTTCAGGCTAGCAATAGAAACCACAGAGCAGGGAAAAATTCTGCACATGAATAGTTTATTCACCAAAACCAGTCACAAATCTATGCTGCCCCTGTCTCCCCATGAAAAGGAAAATAAATTGATCTCAGTGTGATAATTAAAAAGGAAACAAAAGATCACTTGAAAATAGGAAATGTATATTCTTCTGCAAAGCAGAATAATAAACTGCTTCATTTGACCCCAAGCAATTTGCTCCTCAGTTTCCCACAGCAACAGCTAAAACAAAAATCAGTTATTCCCACTTGTTATCTCTGGCAGTACAAAAAAGAATGGCAAATACTGCAACCATTCCACAAACATTTCACACTTTATTTGCGCATTCACACATGGTCATATTTTGCATTTGATAACAGTCTGTGCATTGTGCTCTTTGCTCCAAAGGAGGCTCTCTAACGACAAAGTTAAAACAGGAAACCTATTCAGGAGGTCTCTGACAGAAACAGCTCTTTTTAATCCCTGCAAGAATCACTATGCAGTGAACTGGTCATGGCCCTTGATCCACTAGCGCAGCATCATTTATTCACCTAAACTAAGTAATATACCTACAGGGCAAATTTAACTGCAATAGATGTCCCTTACTGAAGCCTATAATAACTCAGCCAGAAACGTTCTGAAATATAATTACAGTGAACTGCAGCTTTAGAATGCTTTTCCCCCTCTTCCATTCTTTCTTACAGGATAAGGAAGAAAACAGGACAACCTACCACCCCCTCCTTTCTAGAATAACCACTTCTAACCAATTAGGATTATTCATCTTTCATTGAATGCACAAAGTTTTAATGAGCACTGAAGTGTTAAGACTGCCTTACCTGGCCTGATTTAATTTCTTTACAATGGAAGGCACATTACTTTCCTCCTTATTTCAGGCTTACAAAATAAGACCAGAAAAGCAGCAGAGCTATTAGAATTCAAATGACTTCAATAGAAAACAAGAAAGTAAAATATATAGCAACACATCTGTAAAGCAATATGCATAATAATATATAAAATGTTCCACATATAGGATGAAAACCAATGGTCTTTGAACTCTAAGTATTTAATATTCTGTTGCAAATGAAAACAAAACTGGGGAAAAAAAAACTAACCAGTCTTTTTTAATCAGAAGCTAAATTAATTGAGCATCAGCAAGCAATCACAATGTTAAGTTTCTGTTAAATGATAAATCAATCAATGCCTCCAGATTGAAAATCCTGATTTTATATTGAATACTGCACAAACAAAGTATTTCAAACTTTAATTTTTATCATAGTTTCAAAAATTTATCATATTCCTTATTCATTGCAAATAATACCATCTTTTCTCAGGAGTTTTCTATAGCACCTGTTTACTTTCTAATTAGTTGATTTAATGAAATTGCAATTAGGTAACACTACAGTAAAGTTTACAGGCAATAAACTAGGGAAGAGGTGCATAGATGCTAATATTTTCCTCCCATCTTGTTTGGTCCATGTGAAACATTTGATATTTCCAAGTCAATCTATCATTTCAGAGTGATTTGTGTATCACTGTAGATATTTACAGCATGGTTCCCATGGGCTTCATCAGCGATTGTAGTCACTTGTATTGGAGACAAATCAGACGAAAGAATAATAAGCATGGGCCCCTGGAAATGTGGACTGGCAGTATCACACAGGTGCTATGTGGTACTGTGAATGATTCCTTCATTCATGACTAGTATCCTCTCTGTGATCCAAAAAGAGCAGAAACTTTGAGGCTCCCAAAGGGCAGAAACCAGATTGCCTTAGAGATGTGCTTGCTGATCCTTACTTTTGGGTCTTGGGGATGGCTGCCGAGCACTTTTAGGTCTGCCTTTAGTCCTTTCTTTACCTCATGCTCCCCACAAATTGAAAATAAATTACATTATCAAATATAAAATACAAACTTAGCAATATTAGTATCAGTACCTACAGCACTGTGCATGATTACTGTCCATCTTGCACTGCTTTAATATCACTGTCCTCTCAGTTTATGCGGACCATGCCACATGTTTTACCCCAAATACCTGAAGTTGCACTTTGAGAGAACTTTGCTCATGCAAAGTAAAAGAGTGGGAGGAAGAGGGAAGCAAAAATGCATAGAAAACTACTTATAAAAATATTTAGCATGCACTGACCTACCAAATATATAAGTTCAAAGAGCTCCTGAAGTATCTGTAAAATCTTAATCACCGCTTACAAACAAGGTCTTCATGAATTCAAAAACCAAAAGTACACTTTGCTTTCTCAGGAAAGGCACCTCAAAATGAAGAACACTTTCTGTATTGCAAAAGTGCTTAACCATGAATTAACCAAACATTTGCTTTCCAAACACTGCTATGCAGAGAGAGAGCAGCTATTTGAAACTCAATGCACACTGCCAAGTTTTTGGCACTTCATTGCTTGTGTAAAACATTCAACATTAAGAAATTATGGATATGTGCAATATGTAAAACACTGGTTCTTTTTTAAAGCACCCACTGTTTCTTGCTGCTCACTGATCTTCTAATAAAGGACAAATTCCAGCTTGCCTAGGGCAGCACATAGATGGACTTAAAATTCAGCTGGGATTTTGCAGCTATCACGCAAAGCGCTCAGCTGTGCTACTGCCAGACTCGTGACAGTACAACATCCAGCTCTCCTTGCCCACATACCCCAGCTCCAGATGTGGAGCAGGACTGATGTTGCACAGCCAAGGGGAAGTGAGCACATTCCCCTCCACACCCATGGTGCTGTACGTGCCAGCCCACAGTGCT
The DNA here is from genome assembly GCA_032466535.1 of Forpus xanthops. Taxonomy (NCBI): domain Eukaryota; kingdom Metazoa; phylum Chordata; class Aves; order Psittaciformes; family Psittacidae; genus Forpus; species Forpus xanthops. Next base: position 9,044 of record JASSUY010015734.1, on the reverse strand, counting down.
GTGGAAATGACAAGCCCATCCACAGCACAAATTATTTCAGGTCAAAACTGGAACGTGATCCGAGATCGAGCAGAGCCAAGAGAGCAGAAGAGACCTAAGGACACCTCAGTTGCAGCTATATTTTGGTTTGAAATCTTCGAAGAGTCTTTTCATTGTGAGTAGGTATACTTTTCACTTGCCACACACTTATACATCCATTTTATAGGGATTTGGCTAAAGAACTACTCAGTATTCACTGATCACTGCAAGACAGTCACAGTTAAATCTGACCATAATGCTCATAAATACTTGGTGACTGATGGCAAAATGTTTACATACAGGCATATAGATATCCATATGTTCCACAATATGCCTGACTAAGAAAGTGATGAAAAAACTGAAGCAAACTGATGATCACTGATTTTCAAAACATATTTGCTCCCTTTTTCTGCAGCTTTCACTGTCTGGAACATGAAGAGATCATCGTTTCAGACAACTTTTTATTTCATTCTATAGCCTGCATTTAATATAATCACAGAAAGTAAAAGACATGTATAGATTTTCCAGTCAGCGGCAGATGAGGACGGAATAGTATTTCACCAAATTACAGTGAGTGACATTGTAAATTACTGTTATTTTACAAAGCCGGATTACCCTCAATATAGTGTAAAGGCACACAGGCACTAGAAATGCCACAGTTCGAGCGAGAGTGCCCACTGCACTCCAGTGAGTGCATGAGGGAACTCTCCACACCTCCTAATACAAAACTAGACAAGTGCTACATTTGCAGGGATGAGATCATTCACCAAGACCCTCAGTTCTTCTATGTGAAACATTTCCCATTCTACCCTGTCTGCCTTGGACATGACAATCCTTCATTTCTCAGTGTCAAGTAAGACATCAAAAAGCAACATCTAACCTTCCCCACCATCATCTGCATCAAAATCCCAGTGGGTTAAAGGCAAAAGAACATGGGCGTTGCAGGAAGCAGGTTCCAGCCAGCATAGGTGTGTGGGCAACATCCCTCATCACTCACCAGCTGATTTCTTTTAAAAGTGGCCAAAAGAAATATCCTATTTACCCTTCGTGCACATTGTTAAATTCCACAGCATCAAGTTGAAAAAGAAGAGTGGTAGAAATCAGTGTCAAACTACATGTCCCAACACCCTGAGATATCGCTTCTTATTTTTCTGTAAATGGAGCATACGATGCAATTCCTGGGTGGCAAACATCTCTTAAACATGTGGAGGGGAGAGGACTAGTTCCCTGCATGGCCTAAGGCTATCTGCTCAACAGCTGGGGTGTGGGGCCACCAAAGACCTCCCTCAGGTGTGGGAGGCAGCCATGGTTGTGTTTTGCCAGTGTGGGAGACTCTTACTTTGCCTGAGCATTGAAAAGGACAGGACTATAGAGATCCAAATAGTGCAAAAAGGAGCTGAAGTGGAGTGCCCCTGCTTTTTACCTCCAAGCTGGGTGCCCTGTCTCAGCACACTGCAGCAGGCTGATCAGATGCTGTGCGTGGTATTTTAGTACTCCACTGGCCACAGGCCTCCTTGTGTTGCATGTGCCAAATGCTATTTGGAGATCTCACATGATTTATTCATGAACAAACCCCAGCAAAACCAAAATAAAAAACAAAGCCAAACCGTTAAGCATGTGTCCTAGAGAGTTTTTGGATACTAATTGCAATGCTGATTACCCTCCAGATTAAAACAAAGACTGGCTCACATTCTGCTGCTGGTGGGTTTACCACCGTATTGCTCCCAGCTACCACTGTACTGCAGGAGGCTGAGCTGTGCCAAGAAAAACACTGACAACAGTCTCAAGTGCTCAAACAACGCAAGTCATAAAATACCTTTATCAGACGTTTGTTTCCTTTGAATCCCTAGGTTAAATGGCATGAGAAAAGTTAGCCGAAAGTAATTTAGCTGAAAAGAAAATAAGCACACAGGGTGGCAGGAAACAAGCAGCCTGAAAACCTAAGGCAACAGTTGGATAAATAAGATTCCTCCTGAATGGAGATGATTTCTGAGAGGATCTTATGCCATTGCTGAGGCAGCTCAGACCATTAGATCAACGTGAAACAATGAGACGCTTCAGAGGGCAAGAATTTTAAATGGAAATTATACAATTGTCCAAGCACAGAAAAAAGTTTCTCCTCACTTGCAGTTAGCAAGCAGAATATATCCGAGTTACAAAATCTAGCGGTAGCTATGAAGCCTCAGTTAGAGATTGCTCTCCCATCACTTCGCCTTCCTTCAATTTCATGACACTCCCTTACATGTTACAGCATCTATTAATCTGTAGGCACCTAAATGACATGAGGTTGCTCTTCTTTTCTGCAAAGCAATGCTGTTAGGTAGGACTTAGAGTAATAACCATCCAGTTGTCAGCTTTCGGTTTCAATATGGTAGAAATTGATTATTTTCTCAGTAAGTTACTAAAATATCCATGTTCAACTTTAAGCTTCGTTCCTCTTTAATGTCATTGGATTGCTGACTCCATGTGTGCTCCAGTTATTAGCAGTTATTAGCAGAAAGTATATTCACCAATCTGATTTACATCCCTGTGCCTCACAATCTCTTATTTGTCTCCCCAGTTTAATTTAAGGACCACCTGTGAACATCATTAAGTTGTTTTGTTTTTTTTTTAAAACAACTGGTGTCACATAAAAAAGAATAGAAGTTACCACCATGGGATTTGGGAATTTTTCTGTCATAATAATTCTCCTATCATATACAGCCAGTGTTACATTTTTGCAAAGGGCAGTAGCAGATAACTATAAGGTCGAAATGGTGCTCTGACAACATGCTGTATTGAATCACCCCTTCCACAGCTCTCTCTCTTGAAAGTCTAGCTCTCCTACTAGAACAGAACAAAACAGAAGTATATTAGTTGGGAAGGATGTACAATGAAATTGCACGGGGCGTAAGAATGATCATCAGATCCAACTGTCTGATCACTTTAGGGCTGACCAGAAGACAAAGCACGTTTTTAAGGGCATTGTCTAAATGCCTCTTAAACACTAACTGCTTGGGCATTGATCATCTCTCTAGGAATCCTGTTCCAGTGTTTGACCACTCTCTTGGTAAAGAAGTGCTTCCAAATATTCAGTCTGAGCCTCCCCTGATGCAACTTTGAATCATTCACATTTTATCACTGGATCTCAGGCAGAAGAGATCAGCACCTCCTTTTCCAAACCCCTCCTCTGGAAGCTGTTGAGAGCAATGAGGTCATCCCTCAATCTCATTTTCTCCAAACTAGAAAAGGCCAAAGCCCTAGGCTGCTCCTCACAGGACATTCCCTGGAGTCCTTTCACTAGCTTTGTTGCCATCCTTTGGATACATTCAAGGACCTTCATGTCCTTCTTAAACTGTGGGTCCCAAAACTGCATGCAGCACTCAAGGTGAGGCTGCACCAGTAATACAGCAGGAAATACTAGATGCATCAGGGTCTCTTACTTTTTTTTTTGAAAGCATTGCTTTTAATTCTTGTTATCTTTCTACCATAGACTTCAACACTGTCTACCTTAAAAATAATCCAGTTTTGACCTATTGGGTTTCAGACTTCTCACTCAACATTCTAACAAGAGGAATTCACCCTCTTTGTGCTAAATAAAATTGACCTTATGTGGTCATGTTACTCATCTTTCATATTAAGCTGAATGGCAATCACTGTCTTGCAAGCGTGCACAAAATTGAAGCATGTACCATGAGAAGCTGCCAAGTTATTGCCTGTACTGTTCCTAATGAGTGAGGGGTGGGAAAGGCATAAAAAGCCTCTCTGACTACTTCTGTTGGAATGTTACTGGTCACTTCTGCAAAACATCAGTATTGCCAGTAAGTCCCAGATCAGAGGCAGGACTGAAGGAGCAGCTGGAGCCAAGGATCTGCTCTATGAGCATGATTTGCAAAGGAATGTGGCAGGGTATGCATTATTTCCAACTTAGGAACTTCTCTTCAGAGATCCTCTCCAAGGACCTTCAACTAGAATATAGATTTGAAGAATGCAAGGTAAAAAAATCATAATGACGCTGCATAATGATCTACATAAAGGCCTGCAGTGATAGGACAAGAGGTAACAAGTTAAAACTTAAATAGGGGGAGTTTAGATTGGGTATTAGGAGAAAGTTTTTTACTGTAAGGGTGGTGAGGAACTGGAATGGGTTGCCCAGGGAAGTTGTGAATGCTCCATCCCTGGTTGGCCAGGCTGGACAGAGCCTTGGATGACATGGTTTAGTGTGAAGTGTCTCTGACCATGGCAGGGGGGGTTGGAACTAGATGATCTTAAGGTCCTTTCCAACCCTAACTATTCTATGATTTTATGCTGTCTGCGATTAACAAAGCTGAATCTCTCACTTTATATTCCTAAAGAACTCTTTCCCCAAAAAACAAGGCACACCAGAAACAGTGAAAAGAGATAGACTAGGATGATGTTTCAGAGACTTCATTAAAAGTTAATAGAGATCTTTGTCTTTCAAAGTTTTCTCTTGGACAGTAATGAGTAGGAGGATAAAGTTTCTTTGCTCACTGATTTTGCCATGGAAAGCCGATACCAATTATAAATTATTGGTCAAAATTACAGAAGGAAATGAAATATGGGAGCAAACTGATCTGATTTCTAGCAACACTGAACTGCAGCAGATGTGAGCATCAAGTCCTGCATCTTTTCTTTCCTCCCACATGTATTTTTCCCCTCTGAATGGTAGCCCATGAAAGGAAATCTTGGCTCCTCAGTAAGTTCCCATAATTCATCCAAATTTCACAACAATATATATTCCTTTGTGTTCCTACAGTGTGCAGAAGGCCACACGAGTCCCCACTGAAATGGGGGTGTTAACCTCTGCTCCATTTTTCTCATCGTATGCATATGGAAAAGACTATTTAGTGGCTGCTTGGAAGAGTCAATACAGAACATTTAGTCATGTCAAAAAAAAAGTAAAAAACCTACACTATCAAGCTGTCTTCCAGACTTAGATTATTTTTTCAAAACAATTTTCAGATACAAGGAAACCTCACTCATTTTCTCAATTTTATCCTGATTAATTGTTCATCAGTTTACACTGTTACACATTAGCTCATCATTTGCCCTGAGTATTTAATAATAACCTTCCATTTCTATATAAGGCATACTAAAATTTTCTTGTTCATTCAGCTACTGTTTTGCACACATAAAAGGCCTTCATGTACCTGATATTATTTCTCTTAGTTTTCTAGCCACTCTGTGCATTTCCAGAGCTCTCAAAGAGAGGAGTATTTGACGACACTTTTGATGTATTTTAGGACTTGTGGACTAATATTTTTTTTTACTTAAAAAAAAACCCAGGGTTTTACTTAAAAATCTTCATTAGCTGAAAAAAAGTTATAAAATGAATATGAAAAAAAATACTATTACAGAATCCACAAATATATTCTTTCACCTTTGTATTCTATCAGGCTTTAGTTATGTTTCACTGTGTGACTTTTATCCTTCACTTTTACATTCCTCTGTTTTACCTTCTTCACTGATGAGTTTTTAATTTAAAAGTTACAGCTGATTTGACTGTTCATTCACAACTGCATCTGCTATAGCAATGAATCTTACAGTTGTGTGATCACTTGCCTATGTCACCACATAGCAGGCGGATGCAGTCTGATGGCAAATACACACATACACTTAAGCTACAGGAAGGCAGCAAATAAAAAGTAATCAGAGTAGTTTTGCATGCTGAAGCAGAAGAGAAATTTCATGACAGTGCAGTGAAAGTGGGAGTAAAAAAGAGATGACAGACATGGAAGAAGACATAAATGCTGCCGTTTGCAGCAATATGGAACAAATATAAGAACTGTACTACCATTTCCACCCGGGGAAATTAATTGCCTGCAGTTTACAGAATTAGATATCTAATAGTAATTCAATTCATTCTCATAGTGCAGAAATCAGGCTAGCATACTGGAGAGAAGGTAGTTTAGAGCCATTCCTCTTCAAGACTGAGATGTATTTACATGATTAATGTTGTAAAAGAGTCTTTCACAGCTTGAGCATTACTTTGATAGTTGCCAAAGCTTTACTGGGGATCCTATGCTTTTCTGAAGTTTCACCTTCTACAGCCACGTGACTGTGAAAATCAACAACTCTTCCTTACAAAGAATACACATATCTATTTTCAGCCCTCATATCTACGAAGAAAAGTTGTGAAATGCGAAGCAATTTCACTCTCAACAGTTAGAAAGCAGGAGAAAAATAACATTTACTTTAAATCATTCCACTTTGAAGCTATGATTGATTACTGATGACGTACAATTTAATTGCATTATTATTATTATTTTAAATTTGACAAATGCAGAAAAGCCATGGAAATACTCCAGGGAGTGTATCTCTATATCTGCAAAAGAAGTAATCAGTGCAGCAAGGACAAAAAATTATTTTTTGCTTCTTGCTAAACAATATTACGTAGTGAAAGATACATACCTTTGATATGTCCATCTGAGTGTACCTTTTACCAAACACCTCTTTACAAGAAGAAAAAAACAGAAACTATTGACTTTTTTCAAATAGAATCATAGAATAGTTAAGGTTGGAAAGGACCTTAAGATCATCTAGTTCCAACCCCCTGCTGTGGCATAAATAGCCAAGTTTTCAGAAATTACAGATACTGACATTTTCTCTGGAAGCCAACACTTTCACTGGCCCCAAACTTACGGCTTTGTAGTTCCATGCTAAAAACCCAATAATTCTCACCCCTAAACTGACTTCTGTATGTGAGGCCTGTCCCTAATTTAACATGCAGAATTACAAAATCACTATAAATAACAGATAGTCCTAAGATGCAAAATTTTAATTTCTTTTATGATCCAAACTGCTTTAGTAAACCTACTTCTAAGACTGGAAGCATGGAACTAGTCCATATTAATTCCTATTTTGCTTTGGGCTATTAAATTATTCTATTTCCCAACAGGGTCTGAAGCAGTAGAAAGTAACTTTACAGAAGTATTTGGCTTGGCTTCTAAATACACCTTTGCTTTATAGTTAGAGAAACACTGTGATGTATGCAAACAACCTTCACCCATGCTGCCAAATAAATAAGTTTCAGGTTTGTTTGAAAGACTTCTCCACATGGGGTTCATTTCAAAGTTGACTTTTCTTAAAGAAGAAAAGAAAACAGGTACAAAAGCTACAATACAAAGCCCTGTAAGTCAGGTCCCTAGGGTACGGTTTAAGAAAAAGCAACGACTATAAAGTTTCTACAGTACTTAACTACAGTACAGCTCCAGAGGAGTTATACATAGACTTCTCTTCAGTAGTGTTTTCCACTTAAAATATTATGCAAGCATGAAGGAAGAATGCTTATTGTGATAAAATTGCTCTTATATTAGAATCAGGCATATTAGGAAGCACAGGACTAAGGCAAGGCTGTTCTCAGCAAAAGCGACTCTTTTTTTTGTTAAAAAAAAAAAAAAAAAAAGGAAAGCTATTAGTGGATTTTGGGGTTTTGAAATACTATAGAAGAAACAGATTTGGGCAGCACTTTCTTTGGAAAATCAGACATACAGTGTTGATTCAGGAATATTCCCAGCACTTGCAACAGAAGATTACAGATACAATGTTTGAGAGTCCTAAGGTTCTTGAATTACAAACCCAACTCCCAAAGTGACTCAGGTACTTGAAAGCTGTTATTTTGATGCTTTTAAAGAGTTCAGAATGTTAAACTGCTTGAGTTTCCTTTCCAGAATCACAGTCAACCTTTTTTTTCATTTTTTTTTTTCTTTTTTTTTTTTTTTTTTAAGGAAAGAGACTTCTCAACCCTTTTTCCAAACTCAGCAAATTGGCCAAGATATGCCTAGAATTGAGCAGCCTTAATATTACTGCTGGACCACTGGCTAATGTATACTGACACTGATAGTCCTCTGTTAGATCTGGAAATAAATTCAACTTGATCCCTCAGAAAAGAAAAGTGAGGAACCTGCTTATTCATGAAGCATCTTGTAATTAATTATACTGATGAATTTCACATCTACCTGCAGTTGATCGTGAGGCTTACCATAGGCATGTCACATGATCAAAGAGATTTGTTATCTGCAACTGGATCTTTGGTGGGTGCACAGGAAGCTGAACAGAAAGCAGGACCATCATGCTTCCCATGAGTAAGTGGCTTCTTGTCTTTTATTGCATATCCATGCAGAGGATTAAAACACAGTGATTGCACAACTGTGTTTTACTTGTTTAACAAATAATGTGATTCTCCTCTGGACTACCTCTTGTTATGTCCACCTTGGATTATTAATATATGAATTCTTCTAAGTTAAAGAATTTAGAATTCTCTAAATTCTAGAGAATCAACTACAATCTCTAAATCTATTTAATTAACAGTAACAATTTTCGCCTTGGTTCCATAATGTTTACTCACACGAGATATACCCTTGAAGACCACTGAGTTTCTTATATACTTAAGGACTATGTATTTAGAAATCTAGAAAATTCACACTGCTGCTTTCAATGTTGTTTAAAAAGGTGTCAATGAACCCAGAGGAAGTACCCTTCTTGGCATATTACAGAGATGTACTCAACAGATTAGCCATGATTACTAGAATTATTTTATGTAAAGACTGTTTATGTTACCATTAAGATAACTGCTAAAAAAGAAAAATGGGGGACTAAACCCTAGAAAATCTCTTAAATCTGCTCAAATGAAGGCATTTCAGTGAATGTTTACATATTTCATGATAAATAGTTCTATGACATTTTTAATAAAGACAGCTTTGAGAAAATCCGGTATGCAAGGAAGCTATTACTAGTCTTAAGTGGTTTTAGACATATGGTCATCGTCTCCTGAAAAGCTTCCATTAAAAAGTCTCACTTGGTGAATCTCTCTCTACTGTTTCACAGGTGTGCAGCTCAAAGGCTACAAAAACATACCTAGCAATATACCAAAAAAAAATTCTATTATATGATGTTGGAACAAGTGCAGAGGAGGGCCACGAGGATGATCAGGGGACTAGAGCACCTTCCTATGAAGATAGGATGAGAGAGTTGAGGCTGTTCAGCCTGGAGAAGAGAAGGCTGTGTGGAGACCTCATAGCAGCCTT